>BLBF01020546.1:0-20839 GCA_015471245.1 Laticauda colubrina | reverse complement strand
TATTCTATTCTATTCTATTCTATTCTATTCTATTCTATTCTATTCTATTCTATTCTATTCTATTCTATTCTATTCTATTCTAATAATATTTTATACTTTGATCTCAATTGGTGTCAGGCTCTGTATGCACTAACCTGAGAACCTGCCAGCAACGTGCTCCTTGATGTGATGCTCCCTGATGTGTTGCTGCATTGCGATGCTGGTTGGGAGTCAGCAGCTGCATGAGGAATCCCCATTGGCAGCTGCGTGGTGAATTCCCATTGCCAGATGACATGGTTACAGCATACCGGGGAGCTCTGATTCGACACCCAGCAGCAACAGGCACTTTGGGCTCTTGCCAGGGAGAGGATTCTTCATTTCATGGGGTGGACATGGGGACTGGGGAGATCAGTGATAGATAGGAATAAGAGTGGACACATACATACAGACTACATGGGGTTCCAAGAAGGATCATATCAGATTGAAGGGTGCAGTTTACTGCCTGGTTTTGGTGGGATTTTATCCAGTTGATAAGTTCATCGCAGGGGTTAAGTACTGCTTACCACTCAAGCACAAATAACACTGCTGAACAAACTAATGAATCAATTTAACGGCTTCTACACTGCTATGTGTCCTATCAGAAAAATGATTGGTCCAAATTGCTACCTTTTGCTGAGGTAGTATTTAATAATACCACATATAGCAGTACAGGACAGACTCCATTTTGGATAGTAAATGGCATGGAATTTGTACCAATTCCGGAATGGCCACACAATACTCAGGGACCAACAACCATTACCAAATGGTCGGAAAGGCTGAAGGAAACATGGAAGACAGAACAGAAAACATTGCATGATGCTTTTATTGCATACAAAAAATAGGCTGATAAAAAGTCTTTTAGGGTTGGGGATCTTGTGTACCTTTCTACCCTACTCTATATTTAAATATGGGACTCCTATGTTTAAAAAACTGTGTCCAAAATATGTGGGACCATTTTCAGTAGTGATGGTAATCAACCCTCACCCTGCAGTTAAAACTACCTTCACGGTTTAAATGAGTGCATCCTGTTTTTCACATAAGTTTAATCAAACCTGCTAATAGAGAACAAACTGACCTCCAGCTTAAACCACCCAGTCCAGTATGGGATGACCATTAAGAAATTGATGACATCTTGGACTTTCAGAAGCATAGAGGTATGTTACAATCCTTGGTTCGATGGAAAGGGTATCCCCTTGCGGACGCCTCATGGGTGGTTCATTCTGATGTACATGCTCTTCAGCTATGAAGCCATTTTCACCAGAAATATTCTATGAAGGAGGGTGGGAGGCAGTGCATATGACAATTGTAATCTCACATATCTGTTTTCATTTTTCAGGTAGACCTGTGATAGAGGGGGCAGCCTGTCAGGCTTCATACGCACTAACCTTGGATCCTGCCAGCAATGCACTCCCTGATGTGGTGCTCCCTGATGTGTCACTGTGTCACAATGCCGGTTGGGAGTTGGTGGCTGCATGGGGAATTCCTATTAGCGGCTGTGTGGGGAATTCCCATCCCCAGATGACATGGCTACAGCATACTGGGAAGCTCCAATTCGACACTCACCAGCAGCAGGCACTTTGGGAGTGTACCGGCTCTAGCCAGGGGAGGGATTCTTCATTTTACAGGTTGGACAAAGGGATTAGAGGGGTATCAGTGATAGATAGATAGGAATAAGAGCAGACTAGGAGGCAAGACATGGGATTCGAGATAGACATCTTTGTTAATGAGAGATAATTGGGGATATAGAATAGGGTGGTCTGCAAGAGCTAGCTGCAATTAAATGGGTAGGGTAGTACTATAAAGTTAGCTGGAAGGCAAACACTCCTAGCATTAACCTGGATCAGAATTTGACCATTCTTGCCAGATGGGTTGTGTGTTGCTTGAACATTAAAATACTTCAAACCTCGATGTTTGTTGGCTTGTATCTTGAAACTACGACCATCCAGAGAACCAGCTGAGAATTGGGCTCTAACATGTGTTGTTCTTCTCACTTGAATTCTGGATCTAAAGCCAAATTTCATTTGCATGATTTTTCCATGGAAATATGTCTTGCCTACATAGATATTAGATCCACTTATATCAGGGGTGGAATACGACAGGGTTACTACTGGTTCGGGATTTACGAGGTTTGGTTATTTATGATGTGCTTCCCTGCACGCTGTGAGCCGCACACCTATAAATTGTCATCAGCATGCTGTGTGCAGAGAAGCAGCCTTTGAAGTAGCCCTCTTTTCCTGCTTTTGAAACTGCAGCTGTGCCTCGTTCGGCAGCTGAAATTGAAAAATCAGGAAATAAAGATCAGGTAAGAGCCTGGAGGGGTGGGGAGCAAAAATATTAGAAGACATAGAACCGGTTCTATGTCTGCTGGTCTTCAGAGCTACCAGTTCTACACAGGTGGACAGAACCAGTAGGAACCCACCCCTGACTTATATGAGGAGACTGATGAAAGGATCTTGCTGTCTAGAACTATTATTTAACACATTTGTTCTCTTCACCTTAAAATCTTCAATCTTCAGGCAACTTTACAATTCTATTTAAACTCTTTCCTTGTATGTCCCATAGTTTGGCAATGATTTGGCTCTAAACCCATTACTGAGAGATTTGCTGGGATTAAAGAACAATATGTTTAATTCCCTGAATTGCTAAAATACCACCTTGACTGGCCTTGACCCCATCTATTCTCTGCCTCCTGAGTCCCAGCTGATTGGCTGGGTCTTCTTTTGTTGCCCTGCAGAGGATAATGGAGCTGGAAAGCAGATTAGTAGGGTGAGAAGGCAATGGAGATTTTCCAATATCCTTCCCCTGCCACACCCACCAATATCCTTCCCCTGCCACACCCACAGAACTGGTAGTAATTTTTTTTTGAATCCCACCACTGAAAAAGAGGCATATCATTTGAAAGAGGGTCATGAATATTTAGCTATTTTTGACACACATTATGGAAAGTGAATGTAGTGAGATTTGTTTTGGCTTGGTCCACAGCCCCTTTTATCATTCATGAGATTTATACATAAGGTTATGCATGACAGTTCAGACTCTTTTGTAATACTTTCCTTCGGTGACATGTTTTATTTATGCTGAAACTACAGCTACACTCATTAAACATGTCAAGATTGTCCTTGAATGTCTTCGTCTGCACAAGTTGTATGTTAAACTGGAGAAAACTACTTCAGATCCCCCTGTATTAGATTTGGTGGAGTATCATATTTCTTCAGCTGGCATCTACAGTAGATGAGCCATACTAAAATACTATTCTAGTACCCTTCAAAAAATGTCAAACAAATCCTGTATTTGAGAGATTTGTAACTTTATTGGGACTTTTCTTATATTTTCTTATAACCTGAAGCATAAATTTTAATTTACCTCCCAATGATAAAGTCCCATTGAAATGGTGTTTTGATGTATAGCAAGCATTCATGGCATTAAAGTCAGAATTCACCTTTCAGCCCTTCCTTTGTCATTTAGACTCCATTTGTCCCTTTGTTGTTCAAATGAATGCTTTTAATTTTGCACTCAGAGCTATTGTCCTCAAGGCAGTTAATGATTTGAGACACATTCTTTTGCCTTGTTCCTTTTATTCAAAAGGTATGTTTTTTTAGCAAGACATTCTTATGTGTAATTGAAGTATTTCAATTTTGGAGATACCTATTAGAAGGGGCAGCAAGTCTAAACTGATCAAAACAATCTGGAGTATTTTCAGACTTTGCAGATATTCAGATAGCATCAACTTATTGCTATGTTGTATAAAATGTCAGTGCTGTTATAAAATAGACCCAGTACCATTACAATAAATCAGGATGTCAAACTCAAGGCCTGTGGGCCAGATTTGGCCCACGGGTGCGTAGATCTGGCCCACAGGACCACCCTGGAAACAACAAAGGATCAGCCTGCGATGTGGGTTGCAGGAGGCTGTCTCCATCAAGAACGGAGCTCGGGAGCCTATTTTCACTGACAGAAACACCATGGGTCATCATAGGTGTCCTCGACATGGGTGATGACAAGAGACACTGAGTGACTATCCCTACCCCATACATATCCATCCTAGCCACCCAAGGTCAAACACAACCTTGATGTGTCCCTCAATGAAATCGAGTTTGACACCCCTGCAGTAAATTAATCAATCACACAGACATGAAGAACAAAGAAATGGGTTGTGTACAAAATAAAGAATAAATAGGAGATACAATATATCAAGCTACCTACATTTTTTTACTTTTTCACTTTTTAGGTAATGATCACACTCCATGCAATGTGAACATCTTAAGGCCAACGGATGCAAAAAGGACACAACAGAAGAGCAAAATGTTCCATCCGTTGTTATCTGCTCTCAAAAGGGGCAAAAATTTGCATAACCGGAGCGGATAACATGGACGGGGGGAGGACACAGGGTGGATGGAAAGCGGATGCGGAACAGAAGCCCAGCGGATGGAAGCGGATGAGAGCAGATGGCGCATCCACTAGGCTTCCAGGGGGCCTCAGCAAAACGGACGTGGAACGGAAAGAGCGGATGCAGAGCGGACGCCGAGCGAATGAAGCGGATGCACAGTGGATGCACAGCAGATGAAGCGGATGCAGAGTGGAAGCCTAGCGGATGCACAGCAGAAGCCTAACGGATGTCGAGCGTTAATTGCGCATGCAGGGGGGATGCATTGCGTAAGCCATGCGGATATAAAGGGAAGCAGCTCGCACATGGCCAGCATTCGGAGGAAAGACCTGCTGCCGGATACATCGAGTCCTTGCCTGCCCTGCCTTGCTGCCAGCCTCCCTACCAGACAGTCTGCCTGCCAGCCTTGGTGCCTGCCTGCCTGCATGCCTTCCTGCCAGGCTTCCTGCCAGGCTTCCTGCCAGGCTTCCTGCCAGGCTTTCTGCCAGCCTTCCTGCCAGCCTTGGTGCCTGCCAGCCTCCCTGCCAGCCTCCCTGCCAGCCAGCAACCCCACAACCATGGGGAAGAAGCGAAAGCCTCAGCAACCTGCTGCCATCCCTGCCAAGAGGGACAGGGCCATCCTCCCGCCCCCTGTTCCTGACTCTGCTTCTGCTGGGGCTTCTGCTGCTCTGGCTCGCTCTTCTGGTGCTGGAGCTTCTGCTGAAGCTGCTCCTGGTGGTGGTGCTTCTGCTTCTGTGTACTCTGCTGAAGCTGCTCCTGGTCCTGCTGGTTCTGCTGGTCCTGCTCGTCCTGCTCGTGCTCCTGGACTTGCTCGTACTGCTCGTACTGCTTGTGCTCCTGGTCTTGCTCGTCCTGCTCGTGCTCCTGGTCCTGCTCGTGCTCCTGGTCCTGCTGGTGCTGCTGGTGCTGCTGGTGCTGGTGCTGCTGCTGGTGCTGCTGCTGATCCTGCTGCTGCTGCTGCTGCTGCTGATGATGATGATCCTCCTGGCAATGATGATGATGATGATCCTGCTGGTGCTGTTACTGCTGTTGGTGTGGAGGAGCAGCCCCTACCACCTGGGAGCCCCTCTGAGGAGGGCCCACCTGGTCCTGCCAAAGGGAGGAAGAGGTGTATGCGGGGACGGGAGAGGAGCCAATACTTCATTGAGGAGGAACACGAGGATGAGGTGCTGGAGTGACTGAGAGAGAATGACTATCTGTGGCGGAAGGGACACCGGCTGTACAGGGGCACCAAAAGGAAGCAGGCTGCTTGGAGAGAGAGGGCGGAGAGTATGGGATACACTTCAGAGGTTCTCCTCGGCTGGTGGAAACATATGCACACCTGGTACGGGAAGGTGCACCTGAAGAAATCTGGCCAGGCCACGGTTAAGCTGATGGACAGAGAGAACTACATCATGGCCAGGTGCAGCTTCCTGGAGGGTGAGATCCACCACCGAGGAGCACCAGCAGCACCTCTCACAACCCTCTCTCTCCGGCAGCCTGCTAAGACCCAGTCCTCTTCCGGCCGAGAGTCAGTCCCTGTCTCCAGGCAGGTTTCTGTGGAGTGTGCCACGGCGGAGAACCCGCGGACAGGTGTTGTAACCGTCGTGGAGTGCATGGAGGACTCCCTGGTGCGGTGGAAGAAAGGAGACATCGAGTCCACCACAGTCATAGCTGCATCCACCCCCCCCCAGCTCCACCTCCACAGAAAGGCAGAGAGCCAGACAGCAGGAGGGGCAGAGCCACAATGTCCTCCTGGAGATCAGGGACACCATTCGCACCAGCATAGATCTCCTCTCTCAGCTGGTCAACACCGACTCCTCATCCTCCAACCGCAAGCCCTTCCTCACCTATGTCAACCAGACCAGGTGGTGAAGGACCGGATCACTGAGCTGCTTCACAACCCTCCGGATCCAGAGGAACCTGCTCCCACCCAGCCCAGCTCTGCTCCTCCACCCCAGGTGATGTCCCTCCCATTCCAAGGCTTCCCACAGCCTCTCACCTACCAGGGCTATGGCTACCAGGAGGTCCAGCAGCACAGGCAGCAGCCCTTCGCAGTCCAGGCACAGAGTCATCGGGCAGCACCGTTGCCACCGGTTCCGCTGATGCCACCGATGCCACCCACACCAATGATGCCACTGATGACAGCGATGCCACCCACACCAGTCCTCACCCAGCTGCAGACCAGACAGCACCACTACACTACTCCTTCCTCCACCCCACAGCTAAGCCCAGCCTCAGTACATCTCTCATCAGTACTGTGGCTGACACCCCATGGAATGGAGGAAGGATCTCTCAGCATCACGGGTCTGAGCCAGCTTTCTGAGAGCTTTCTCAACACACTGTCCCCTGTTGTCCACTCGGGGCCAGGCACCCCAGGAGTGCTTCAGACCAGCACTGCAGCAGCAACCACCTCCACAACACCTGGACCCTTCACCCCTGAGACTGGGCACACCTCCGAGTGACCGTGAAGACTGCCAGAGACTGGGTGTGGACTTTATTTGGACACTTGACTTGGGTCTTTTTCCTTTTACAGCTTGTTGTTCAATAAAGTTTATCTTTGATTCACACGCTTGCTTCATTTCTTTTTTTTAATAAAGTCTTGGTGGAAACTTTTAGAAATGGTTTAAGCCTTTGCATGCTTGTGGGATGGGAAAGGATAGGAGTGGGATGGGCAGGGATACCTTTGGAATGGGTAATAGCTGTGGGATAGATAAACCTCCAGTGCAAGCATAGTGGGACTGTATGGTCCACCCTCCCAGGTACCACACCTATGGCCCTTTTTTATCAGTAACAATGTAATCAATCATCCACACATGTCAAAACAAACACAACTCTTTATTAAACACCCTGTTCATTGTAGGCCCACCCAACATACATGGCCCAATCTCATCCGTGTGATGAGACAGGCTGAAGGAAGCACCCATTAATCATCTATCATACTGTCTTGCCACTCCAATTCTCTAGCTGGGGAGTTGCATCAGTGTTTCAGGAGGTTGCGCTGCTTCTTCCCTTCATGTGAGGCTCTGTTGGGGCCTTGCACATCCTCAGTGTCTATCAGGTTTCTCCCTTGCCTCCATTCCCCAGGCTCCATGTCCCCATTGCCTTGTTGGAGGTCCACGAGCCTGTTCTGCAAGACTGGGTCGTGGGTGGGCATGAGATTGTGCAGGATGCAGCAAGCTTCCATGATCCTCCTCACGGTCTCTGGGCGATGCTGCATGGTGGTGAGAAGTACCTGGAACCTGTTGGCCAGGATGCCAAAGGCGTTCTCCACCACCTGCCTTGCCCTGGATAGCCTGTAGTTGAAGATCCTCTCTTCACGGGTGAGGAGTCTGGAAGTGTAGGGCTTCATGAGGTAGGTTCTGAGGGAGAAGGCGTCATCCCCTACGATAAGTAGGGCACATCTTGCGTGTCATTGGGCAGGGAGTCTAGATCTGGGAAGCCCATGATGAGGTTGCCTTCCAGCCCCTCCTTGAGGTCACTGGCGTTGTAACCCTGGGCATCTGAACATGACCCATTGCCTGAAGCATCGATGTACATGAACTTGTAGTCAGCATCGACCATGGCGAAGAGGACGATGCTGAAGAAGCCCTTGTAGTTGAAATAAGTGGACCCCGACTTGGGTGGTGCTTTGCAGGCCACGTGCTTGCCATCTATGGCTCCAACGGTGTGTGGGATGTTCCACCTCTGATACCACTGCTCTGAAACTTTCTTCCATCGTTCTTCAGTGGAGGGGCACTGTAGGAGCTCCTCCAGGTATTCTTCGATGATGGCCTGCACCATTTCTCTGACCACAATGCTGATGGTGTTGTGTGGCACCCTCCAGCCATACTGCATGCTCCTGTAGGTGGTCCCTGAGGCCAGGTGGCGCAGAGTGAGTGCCACCTTAAGCCCAGGTTCCAGGCTGGGCCGGAAGTTGATGTTTGCCTTGGTCAACCTGGGTGTCAGCCACTCCACAACTTCGTCAAACATGGCTGGAGGCATCCTCATGAAGTTCTGGAACGCCCGAGTGTCTTCGCTCCTGAGTTCCACCATCAGCTTGTTGTGCAGTCCGTACTCTGCTCTTCTGGTGATCCATCTTCGTACCCAGACGCTTCTTGTCTGCTTCTTTTTCTTCCCGTAGTAGAGTTCACAGAGCCTGTAGATGGCTTCGCACTGTTGCAGAAGGATGGTGGCTGCCAAAAGAACTGTGTTACGATCCACGGTGGACATGACTGGATGCTGTGGAAGAGCAAGATTCAGATGAAGGCTGCAGAGGTCTGCACAGCTAGGCTGCTGGTCTGAAAGTGAGATTCAGGTGAGTTGCTCCCCCTTTTTATAGGCAGTATAGGTGTCCCTTTTCATCCTCTAGGCATCCTCTAGGCATCCTCTAGACATCCTTAATATCCGAGATAGGTCCCCTCTGTGAACGTTTTTTTCCATTTTAAATGCTTTGTTTCCATGCTGCATCCGTTCTGCATCCGTTCTGCATCTGTTCTGCATCCGTTCTGCATCTGTTCCGCTTCCTCCCTGCGTCCGAGCAGATGCGAGTTGCGCGGATGCGGAACGGATGCCTAGCGGATATAGCGGATGCATAACAGATGCAGAACGGATGCGTTGTGGATGCCTTGCGGATGCAGAATGGATGCATTGGATACATTTTCTGTGCAAAAGTTTTGAGCAGCTCAAAACTTTCTGAGCGGATGAAACGTCAATAAACGGATGCTGGACAGATAGAGAGGAAGCAAAACAGAGGCAGTGAGTACATCGCGTTAACCAACGGATGGCAAGCTTTTTTGTCCATTTTACATCCTCTTTGCATTTGTTGGTGCAGTGTGACAGGGGCTTAAGCTCATCAGTATGTACCACATGTTTGATTGTATTGCATATGTGTTAAAGTTGATTAAAGATTCTGCTCAGTGAGAGAGTTCCTGTAGGATTTTTCCAGGAATCATTATTTTAGAAAGCTACTAAGAAAACTTTCTTTTGACTTGTTGGTACTCTTTGAATAAAGGAATATTTGTTTTCCTCATACCTCCTAGCTCTCAGAAATATAAAAGCTGAAGCCTGAGAAAACTTTTTTTCTTCATGTTCTGGTTCTTGTCACCATTTAAAAACCGAGAATATTTTTCTCTCAACATATATGACTCACATTAGACCACTAACACCCAGGTGAGGGAGAAATTGTGGATTTCATGGAGCAAGTTCACAGATAAAAACAAGGAGATTGATGTCTGGGTTTAAACTGATAACCATTTAGGAATTCTGAAAGCCTTCCCAGATAGTCTAGACAAGAAATATGACCACTTGAGCTAATTATACTTAATTGTAATGCTACATTAACAGAATCTTGCAAGTCTGAAAGTACAATTCTCCTACCATCTCTTTTAATGTTTTTCTGAGTTTCTTTCTCTCTCCATTATGCAGCTGTGGGCTATGTCCTCATCTCATCATTCCCTTAGTATCTCTCCCTATTATCTCTTAAGATCATTTCCACATACCATTACAGATATCATTTTAATGTTTCATTTCCATTTCCTTGGAAATGGGAAAAATGTTCCACAATGTTTGGTTATATGTCACACTTTCTTTCAAGGAGGAGTACTTAAACTTTTCCATGATAGCAAATATTCAGGGAAATTGAGGGGGGTGGTAAAACTGGCCATATTATGCTAAGGTAAAAGTGCCCATATTATGCTTAGGTGTAGGGCATTTCATCATCCTGAATCATGGCAAATATCCCTTCCCATACTAGCTATCATTAGAGGTAAGACTTTTATGACTAAACCAGCAGTTCTTCCCTTACTTTGTAAAAAGGTTTTACTGAGCTTTATTATGGACCTACTAGAATCAAGGGTCTTGGCCAGTTGCCTATGGATTTTACTAGTTGCCTATGGATTTTCTTTCTTGTCAGAATAGGATCAGACATTCTTCAACCATGTATTCAAGTAGAGAAACAGGCCTCAGTATTGCAATTCATATTGTATGGCTCCAAGCTAACATTTAAAGGTGTTTTTCTTCTTTTGGATATAAAACTTAATTTGCTTTAAGAAAGACAAAGAGAATGCTACATTAGAACAAGGTAATCCCAGGTCTCTGTGAATTCTTTGTATTTTGACAGGAAGTGCTATAATTTTAAACTTTGGGAATTGATTGCTTTTATAAACTATGGCCCTTTCCAATCTGAATTCTTAAAACAGGTAAATAGGGTGGAGGTGTCTTGACTAGAATGCTGTTCTGCCTTCCCTTAATTTTATAGTTGGCATGAAATCTCTTGCACCTGCTGCTCTAGCAGACTCTATTGAAAGAGATTTGGACAATCTAATTTGGACAAACTATCTGTCCAGACCACTGGATTTTCAGAGACCCTCTGTCTGGTACTTATGGACAAAAAGGATTCCCCCCCCCCCCCCTCTTCTGAATTTACAGAATCAGAAGAGGGGGGGGGGCCCCCCCCCCCCCCAAAAAAAAAAAAAAAAGAATGGCATCAACCAGAATAGAAAGGGATCTTTCACTAGGGAATGGGGAGATTTAGTTTAATCTATACAATGTTAAATGCATTATTAGATAAAGTACCTGAGCATGTTAAAACAGCATATTACAATCAATGGATGAATTCTTAATGATGAGTCAAAGCTTAACAGAAGCTTTGTCAGATGGTGCTCCATTCAAAATCCAAGAAAGAAATACTTAGACTCCTTTAATCAGAGAAAATATATCTTTTACTGGAAATCAAGTGGTAGCAACAAAAGAATTCTGAATCTGAAAAAATGGGCGCGTAAATCACATATATAAAGTAATGGCAACGTTCCCACCCCTAATAGTTCATTGGTTCATCCAATTAAAAGTTGTGTATATCATCACATGAGCATCTCCAGGTGGTGATGAGGCTTCTGTCAGTTGGCCTTGACATAGTTTGATAAAGAGTTGCAGCTGCACATAGCATAGAATAGAAACCTAAGCAAGAATGTACCCCCCCCCCCAGTTTATACAGCTCTGGTTCATAACACCTCCAGCTCACTTCCCATAACCATTCCCCCCTCCTTCCCCAGTTACTTATGACAGCTGAAAGATGCAAAGCAAAGGAAGAAAATCTTGAAGGCTGACAAGCTTTCTGTTACCAATACCTCTTTGAACTTTGGCTACTAGGAAGTTGCTAGCTTGCTTTTATATATCTAGCCTTTTTTTCCTGGGGATTCTCAAAGGATAATCTGAATAAAAATAAAAACTGGGAAAAAGTTCATATAATCAGTCAATTTCTTTTTCATCCCTTCCTTTCATTTGTTTCTGCAAATATAATAATTGTGGATTATTAATGCCAAGTCATACTGCTCCTGAAATCTGTCTGTAAAGTACTCTCACAGACTTCCTTGACTGATCAGCTAATAAAGTGATTGGTTATTATTTACATATGTTACAGTGCCAAGCTACTATGTGCAATGTATCAATGTGTGACCTTATCTCAATGATGTACCATCTATTGCTTCGGATAAAATTGACATATGAGTCATTGTTTGAATTGTAATTATCGCACAAGTACATTTTTATATTTATAGTTTGTGAAGTATGTATATGTGTGTGTGTGTGTGTGTAAGTGTATGTTTTCTGCACAGAATTATTGCCCATGCAGCTGATTTTTTTAAAAAAAATAATCCATTCACACATTCTTTAAATGGTTGTATCATCTTAATTTTAGATGTATATAAATGTCTAAGAGTTTATCTTAATATTAATAAAAGTGTCAGGAAGTAATTGCATTAAAACATTCCTTTGTTAGGCTGACTATAGTTCATTAAAATCCTAACATTAGAATATTTTTTAAGTACTATTTTCCAATTCCCAACACAAAAGCCCTGAAAAAGAGGGATGTTTTGATTGCTTTCTAAAAAAAATATTTATAGAATTTACCAATCTTTAAATCTAGATAGCTTACAAACCAACAACAAAAATGAAAATTAAAACATAAAATTAAATAAACAGAAAAGAACATCTGGAAAAATCAACAACCACTCAAAAAACTTCAGCAACAAATAAAAAAACTAAAAGATTTCAAGGAATAAATCACGCACTCTGAATCAGGACAGTGGACAAAACCAGATTTTACAGATAATCTGAATAGGATATACATCTGTACAAACTATACATATGCATACACACACACACACACACACACATGGCCAACCTAATATTAGAAGATAAAGTATCTCACCTTGAAGGGATGCTATTTTCTAGGTTCTCTTCCCTTTTTAGGGTTAAATGCTTATGCCATCTCTCTTGGTCAGATAGTATAGGTTTGATTGGATCTCCACTGAAATAACTTTCCTATTATGTGTACAAATGTTCTCATTTGAATATAGTATTCTCAATACACATATAGAACACTAACATCTTTGTGGTATTTTAAAAATCTGCCTGTCAGAATATACATTCCAGAGAACATGTAAAAGAAACAATAAACAAAAAAATTCAGTTATAATGTGGAATTGGCTAAATGGCAAAAGCATTGGACCATCAATAAGAAAATAACATTGGCCACAGCATACAAGGAAAAACTTTAGAAGATGTTTTACAGGTGGTATCTTATCACCAAATTGTTGGAAGTGCAAAGGTTTTTCAAGCACATTTTTTCACATATGGTGGACCTGCAATGCTGCAAAAAAGTATTGGAGACTGATCCAGACATGGGTGGAATAAATAGTTGGAGGGTGTATTCCTTTTAGGCTGGAATTTTTTTTCCAAGGAATAATGCCAGAAGGATATAGGAAGGATTTAATTTATCAAATAGTACATGTGTTGACAGTGGCTAGAATAATATATGCACAGTACTGGAAGAAGGAAAGCATACTGCCAGAAACAGAGATAATAAGGAAAATTATGGCCTTTGCAGAATCGGACAGGTTAACCCTTGAATGAAAAAAACAAGGGGGAATCTGAGTACTATGAAACATAGAATAAATTCTATCGGTGGTTGCATAGAAGAAGGCAAGGTCAGAACATAAGTAACTATGTTGATTAGAATAATTAGTAAACAACGTATCAAACAAGAGGTGTTATGCCCCTGGTGGAGACTGACTCTGAGGGAGAGGAGGAACAGCTGACAGGGAGTGGAAGTGTGGCTCTGGAGTTTGTGTAGGAGGCTGGGGAAGGGCAGAGACTGGCTGAGCAGTCAGAGGAGGACCCAGGCCCATCCCCTTCCATCCTAGGGCATGGAGGGAGGAGAGGATAAGAGATAGACATGGTCTTCTCAGGAGGAGAGGGCCTTGATCCTCTTCATGAACTGCAGGTGTGACAACTGAATAAGAGCTTGGACTTGTGTACGAGCAAACATGTAAATATCTCTAGTTTATAGTTCCTCTCTGAGTTTGGCATCTTTCCCTGTGTGTGTTATCCGTTGAGATCCTCCAGACCTTATCTTGCCTGGTTTGTGTTGTTTTTTTTCCTTCTTCATAGGGATTTGTAACTGTATGGGATTTATTTTGTTTTCTGTCAAAGATATTTGGAGCTTGGAAGCAAACTGAATGAATAAAAGGGGCTTCACCTGTTTTCTGTGACTGTGTTTGTTTTGTATACCACCCTGGGTCATCACAAGAGGATTGTAAATGGTGAAGTAACATTTATATATGTTACTTTATATATGTTTATATATACATATATCCCTATGTATAATAATTGTAATGCCAGAACAGCTGCATCGTGTTGTATTCTTATAATTAAAATTTTAAAAAAAATTAAAAAAAAAAGAATATACATTCTAGTAGGGAAAACATTGTTTAAAAAGATGATGACATACTTTTGATTTTACAAATTTGATTTAATAAATGCATATACTTGATTCATAACAGCACTTAATTGGGGCAGATAAAAAATATCAACTTATTGAAAGCAGGTACAGATCTGTAGCAAAGCAGAATTATTCCATACCCTCTTTGGTACCAAGTATTTGTAGATTTTCTCAGACCTTGAGGAAGGATCTGATTAAAATTTAGAGAATATATATGAGAGAGATTGGCTACTAGCCTGATTGTTTTGAAACTTCCTATATATCAAAAGGAAAATTGCCTTTTCCTTGGAAGATTGAAGTCTAGTTAAATAAATATACCAGCAAGGACAAGATGAAAGCATAGGTGTATCACTGTGGGATTTAATTTGGAATCAAAGAAAGATAAAATGCACTGCCATGGCAATAATTCCCCTAGCTTCATTGAGCTTCCCCTCCCCAAGTAAGAAGGCATCCAAAGTTAGAGGCAGAAACAATATTTCTCTAACAATAGTTCAAAAATCCATCCTCATTTCTCCTATCCCTTGTTTTTTGAATGAAGGCAATGGAAATAAAAATTCATTGATTGAAAAAGAACAGAATAAAGCCCTGGACATTGCATAGATTAATGAGCTGCTATCCACATTTCATCTCTTTTTCTTTATACTTGGCTCTTTACACTAACTCTGTGGCAACCCACATCAATTAGAGTTCTAAGATGGTCTGTGCTAGCAGTTCCAAATTTAACTGAGGAGGGTGCTTTGATATGGGCTTTTCTCCCTGGGGTGGATATCAGTGAAAAATAAAATAGATGCCAAGCATTAAGGAGATCAGACATAAGTTTCTCAGGGTTTTCTGCACTTCAGAAAGGCTTATCTCCTGTTGAGTCAGCTGTCATTCTTTTAAATCGCTTTTAGTACTTATTCTATGCAGATACACTTTTAAATGGTGTACAAAACCATTTATTCCTTTGGTTATCTTTCATTTTCTTCCTTTTAATTGTTGATTGGATTTTTGCCCCTTTTTGGACTTATTTATTCAATTCTTTCTTATGGTTTCTGAGAAAAGTCCTGTAATCATGGTGTTCCCAACAAAGAGAATATTGAAATATTTTTAGGTACAGCATTCAAATTCTACTATTCTTTCAGTAAAACATTGAAAATGGTAAAAAAAAAAGTCATTTCTTTTGGACAGCAAATATTTATCATTGGCCAAGTATGAAAGAGAACACTGATAGTGAGTTATTCCGAATATAGCTACAATGTTGGTAGGAAAGATTACTCTATCACATGCAAAGAGTTTCAAGAGTTTTGCAGTATGGTATACTTTATATTCCTCGTCATGGATCATTATTTTACAGTGATAAAGAAACTTGTGTATCCATCGATGATGTTAACTACACTATAGAGAATATACACTTCTAGAAAGGCCAGCAATAGTAGACATGTCATAGAAGAAGGTTCAGGCTCAATTTAATTCATTGTAAAAGGGATTGGCAATCTATTCCATTATTCTGCCCCAAAAAGCAAAAGGTTATTTATATCCAAGGCAATGTATATATATAATACACAAAGATTAATCCCTCTAGTTGGAAGGTATCCAGTGGGTTACTAGGAAAAAGCAGAGGGAAAATATGAGTAACTTGCACAAGTTTATAATTAAAGACAAAAAATGTCCAGGTGATAAATCCTCAGCTCACACTTTGCAAAAAGAGGAAGGTGTGGTCTGCAAAGACACCTAGATACATTTGTTTGTTTGTTTATAGAATTTATATTGCTGCCTATTCGCACATGGCAACTCAGGGTGGCTTACAGAATATAAAACCCCATATAAAAACAATAAACTAAAATTACTCCCCACCCCCTCCCTGGAAAGAGCACCTCAAACGAGCCATTTAATGGGCTCTATCCTGCTCTGACAGGATGTGGAATATCAGAACTATGAGTCAATTCATATTTGATGTTGTCAAAAAAGAATTGTCCAGAACATGGACATTCAGGAGTTTATTGAAAAGATGACGGAATTGACGAAGATGGCAAAATTGGCTGAACTAATTAGGGTTTAAGAATTTAAATAGTTTTGTGGTTACTTGGACACTGCTTCTGGGCTTTCTGCATGAAAGAGAAAAAAAAATGAAATTTTAACTTCGGGTTTTGACAATTAAGTGGATTGCTGCTATAGAAATATTGTAAGTGATAGTTATTATTAGGTATAATTAAAATGATGCCAGAATTTTATTACATATCTTATTGCACTGAAAAATGTCAAAAGTACTGCTTTTGTTTCTTTTTAAATTCTTTTTCCTTTCTTCCTTCACTTTATCCCCTTCCTTCTTCCTTTTTCCATTTTATTTCCATTTGTATTTTATGTTAAGAAAATGACTTTAAAAATATGTTCAAAATAAAAGAACGCGGACATTCCCAGAATTGACAAGTGAAATGGTCCAGAATGGGTCACTTCACATCAGGACATCAGGTCTACTGTGGGCAAGAAAACCATGCAATAAATGGACTCGATGTTATTGTGAAGAAAAGAGTGCTAAAATAATAGAATAGTGTCAATTTGAATTAAAGGCAAGTTTTTCAATATTATTTATTTATTTATGTATTCATTCATTCCATTTATGTTACCCCTCTCATTATTGAAAGTGACTCTGGGCATCTTACAATGCAATAAATAAGAATATGGAGCATAATGATAAATATAAAAACAGTTAAAATTACAAGAATATGGTAAGATTCCC
Source organism: Laticauda colubrina (assembly GCA_015471245.1). Classification (NCBI taxonomy): domain Eukaryota; kingdom Metazoa; phylum Chordata; class Lepidosauria; order Squamata; family Elapidae; genus Laticauda; species Laticauda colubrina. The sequence continues at coordinate 3,979 of BLBF01020546.1, read as the reverse complement.
AAGATGCCCAATCAATCAATCAATCAAAATTCAAGAGAAGAGAAAAAACTAATGGGCTTATTCAGAGCAGGGGGAGATTACTTCTTATGTCATAGCACCAACCATTTTCAGCTTGAAGCATTTCGAACACCATGATTATCATGTCTTTGCGCATCTGCACATTGCGGGAGACGATCATCTCAAGCTTTCTCAAAGTCTGACCACCAGAGTACTAGATGCAAGAGTTGTTCAACTTATTACATTTTCTTTTGATTCCAAAAGAAAACTTCACACTTGGTGAAGTGTGTTGCTGACATACAATTTAAGCAGGCTCTTTTTTTAATGAATGTAGCATTAAATTAGTTGTGATTATGTTTAATAATTGTGATGAATTAATTAATTATGTTTACATTACATTGCTGAACAAAATGTGGATTTCTACTGGAAAATTTTCATGTAATGAGACTTTTCAAAGGTGCATCATCTCAATGCCATCATTTAGCATTTCATCAAATTTTATATTTAGACTGTTATTTATTTTTTTAAAAAGAGACCAACTATAAAGATGTTAGTACATCAAGTGATCTACTGAGCTGAGGGAAATAGGATTTAAATGAAATATATCATTCTGTATCATTCTTATAATCCTTCTGTTGCTAAACTTTTAACCATACATGCATAACTGAACACTGCTGATAGCAATGCAATCTTTCAGATTTTTTAGTAATGCTTCTTAGAATGAAGGCTGAACGAAGCTTGAGAAAAAGAGAGCATTGTGGTGGTAAATGAACATTACAATTCAAAGCCTCTATAACAAGTTATCTTTTATTTGCTAGCATTAAACCAATTTGGGAATGATTATCTTTCTTATGCTCATTTTTAAAAAGCACATTGAAAAAACCTACTTTATAGCTCTTTTACAATTTATCCTTTTTTTAAACAATACCAGCAGGGAGTGTAAAAGGCAAGTCTTTGCACAGTTTTATTGTACTAAAATTTCAACACATTTTTATTCACTGTTGATCCAACATAAGGAAATTCATAGAGCTAGGAACTATTTAAATATCTATAAAGATGTTTAAATAGTTCCTATAGTTTATCTATAAAACATCTATATATCTTCCTTTTGGTTTGTTTTCTTTTAGAGTGCTAGTGTTCTGTAACAGAATAAAATGAAGCCATACAGTTCTGGTGTATATAAATAAAGTAAATCATACATTATTACCTTATATAATTTGTCATATCTGAAGTGAAACTTGATAATTGGAATTGGATGACAAGAAAACTAATGACAATGAACCATATTGTGTACCCAAAAAGTTATATTGACTGGCTGTATTTGTCAGGAGTTGAAGGACTTTACAAATGAAACAAATTGTGGAGGAAGAACAATATCTCCTGAATGACTACATTAAGAAAAGCCAAGAATTCTTGCTGAAGGAAATCAGTCAAGGAAAACTCTTAACAACAAAGGTGAAGACAAAATATTGAAAAGAAACAAGTGAAAATAAATTTATTAATTGAAAGAACAAGCCAATTCATGGTCAATACCTGAAGGATATAGAAGGAAAAGCTGATAAAGAATCCACATGGAGTTGGTCAAAACCAGGATCATTAAAGAAAGAAACTGAAGGCTTGATTTTAATGGCTCAAGAAGAAGGTTTGCCAACTCATTGCATCGGTGAAAATTCAATATATAAGAAACAACAACAACAAATGTCCCATTTGTAGTGAAAAGGATAAAAAATGGGGGGAAATCAATTAATCAATGACTGAAGCAAAACTTTTCAGACCAAAGCATCATAACTGAATTGCTAGAAATATTCATTGGAAACTTTGCCAGATTTGGATTTGAATCTAGCAAAAAAATATTGAGACTATCATTTTGAGACATTTTGGGAAAGGAGCATGTTTGTATCTTATGGGAATTTAAGATCCAAACAGACAAGCATCTTGTTCATAACATGTCTGATACAACAGTTATTTTAAAGAAGAAAGTCTGGTTTATTGATATTGCTCTACAAGGTAATGCTAGGATTGAAGAAAAGCAAATGGGGAAACATATAAAATTCCAAGATTTTCAGAACAAACTTGAACATGTAACATGTATGGAAAAAGAAATCCATTGTTCTACCACTTGTGATAGAAGCCCTCAATGTGATACCTAAAGGACTTCCTTGATATCTGGAAATATTGAGTTTCAGACTTAAACACTAATTTATATAACAGGCAATGAAAGGTTAAAGTTGTTCAGGTAAATATTTAAATTTCAGGATTTAGAATTCAGGAAATTAACTCTTTGGAGATGGTGAGTAAAGAGAAGCAGAGGTTATGGGGAAAAACAGGGCTCTTTTTTGTAAAGAAGGTAGAGGCAGTATCTTCAGGAGTGATAGAAGATAGAATGCAGAAAAGCAATTCATTCTAAGAAACAGAAGCTTGGAAACAAAAAGATTACAACTTTGTGTTGTGGCAAGGTAGAACTGGAACTAGAAATAATGTCTGGACTCTGTAAGGGGCTGCCCTTGAGGACTAGCTAGAGACTTTAGTCAAGCTATAATGTGGTAGTTTAAATAGTTAAGGGAAGAAGTTAGATTATCCATATAACACTACTGGCTGCCAGTTTGATTCCAGGTATAAATCAGAATGCTTATTGACACTTTTAAAGACCTACAGGCCTTGGTAACCCTTGGAACTGCCTACTCAAACTTGCTTTTGTCAATGCATTAAGGACCAGAAGAGCAGCTCCACTATTAGCATTTCTACCTCTAAGGGTGTCATTTCTACCTCTAAGGGTGTCATTTCTACTTCTTAGGATATCATTTCTACCCCTAAGTACTTGTAGGTACTTAGCATTTAATAATGAGTATTTCTACCCCTAAGTACTTGGAGCTACTACAGAATCAAGTCTAGTTTGACATTGCTCTTCTATTCTGGAACAGAATTTCCTCAGAGGTTAGGTTGAACATCTTACCAAGTAAGGACTCCATTTTCCAGAGTGGAGGATGCAACACATACATAAGGATTAGTTGATAACAGGAAAGCACTCAGTGGATTTGCTGGGGCTGGGGGGGCTGAAGATCTGAAGAAGCTAAGAACCAAGAAGAACAAACGGAAGACATAACCATTAAGGGAGAAAACAGGAAAAGAGAGTAAGGGAAAATATTATGTGAATCTCTGTGCAAAACTAGTTACAGGGAGCATATTTGCCAAAGCAGCAGTGATTGATGGACTATTAAAGTATGTGCTGTGTTTTGGAAAGGCACTGCGTTGTCGAGGACAATGTTCAACCTGCTATGTGAAGAAAATAAATCAATGGACTGGGAGATTCACCCAGTAAATTCAATAGCTTAGTGCTGTTTAAAATGCCTATTTTAGTTTACGTACAGTAGTTTATGTCTGCCTGCTGTTTCTTAATGATATAAGCAAGTAGAATTCCCTCCCACCCATATTGGATGTCCTGGAAAGGAAGTAAATCACTCTTGTTACTGGTGGAAAATTTGGCATCAGGCTTTTTAAAAGTAGCTGTTGGGAATCCAGGTTGAGCAATTGGCTCTCAAATTCTGCACTGGCTTTTATGTCACTAGACAACATAAAACTCAGAGCAGAATTTTCTTTGAGGCAAAAGATGCATATTTTCTTATCTATTCTCCTGTAGAAAGGCTGAAAGTACCTTTCTCTGAGGGTTCAAATTTTCCCGCTGGGAGAACTCTGGTGCAAGGATACAGACAACTGCTTGAAGGCTGGATCTTTTATTTTCAGGAAGGCTAGAAACAGCGTGCCTGCATTCCTGGGGCTAGCGAGCTCTTTGAATGATAAGTTCCCAATTTTATACCTTTTTCCCTCCCTTTGTGTATAAGGTTTTGACACTAACATCCTGTCAGAGTTTGTTTTTCTTTCTGCCAAAAGGCAACCTCAACGAGGTGCGAAAACAAACCCTGCAGGGCAGCTTCCTGTATTACCGTTTTTTTTCCTCTGATCTCTTTTAGTTTTTTATGGCTTT
>BLBF01020545.1:0-26079 GCA_015471245.1 Laticauda colubrina | reverse complement strand
ATTTATGTACTATCCAGCTAGCCTAAAGCAACTTGGGAGGGGGGGGGGAAGCTTACAAACATTAAAAACAATGGGCATTAAAATGACAAAACAATAAATAACAACAACAATAAGTACATTAAAAAGATGGGGAGGAGGACAGCATGTAGTAATCAGAGAGAGGTGGAATATTCTCTTAATCCAATAGCCACCTCCAGAATGAAGCTATCTCATTGGGGTCCCAGGTCACCTGGCACAGATAGGTCTTCAGGTCCTTATGGAAGGTCTGTTGGGTGGTTGTGAATCTCACCATGGGGGTACAATGTTCCAAAGGACAAGAACCATGCAGAAAAGGCTTTTCTTCCTTCCAAATTATTTGATCAATGGGATCCACAACGTGATCATGTGTGGAGTGGTCCACTCTCACTGAGTGAGACAATTCTTCAGATAACCTCAATTTATAACATGAAAGGCTTTAAAGGTGATAACCAATACACTGAATTGCACCAAACTAGCAGCTAATGCAGATCAGGAAGAGTGGTATAACATGAGCCACTCTGGAGACCCAAAGAACTGCCCACACAACTACATTCTGCACCACTTGTAGCTTCTGAATACTTTTCAAGGATAGCCACATGTAGAGCACAATGCAATAGTCCAGGTGTTAGATGGTCAGGACTTGAATGACTCCGAACAGGGACTCCAAACTCGCAACTGACTCACAACATGGAGGGATGCAGAGACTCTTCTTGCTATGACTGCCACCAAGGGCTGGGATTCTACCTGGTCAGACCAGTTCTATAGAACTGGTTGTTATGATTCTGCCCAGGTCAGAGAGCAAATCATGCCACTGGCTGGAACTGTCCCGCCCCTTCCCTCCCCATCCACTCACTCCTTATCTGGTATGCACACCATCAAACTTGCCTGCTAAGTTTCTGTTTTTCTTTTTTTTCCCCTGGCCATCTGATGTTCTGATGTGCCGGGAGATTTAGAGTAGCTAGAAAGCAGGAAATCATTTGATTTCTTGCTTTTTAGCTAATCTAAAAGCAGAGCTGAACCTTCCTAGAACCTGAAGATTCAATTTTTCAGTGCAAGCTCAGGTAGAAGATAACAAATAGATAGATCTCTAAGTGAATCTGTGATTCTGTGAGCAACTAAGTCTGCCTACCTGCTTTGCCTGATTTTGGGTAAAAGTTGCTCTTTTTTAATAAAAAATAATAATATTTACATACATGGTGTGCTGTAAGTTAATTTGGTGAGTTTGCTTGCTAGCAAATTTTATGTGACAGACTCAGGCAGCAGATTGCAGCAGGGATGGGATTCTACAGGTTCACACCTAATTTCTAGAACTGGTTGTAAACATTCTAAGCCGTTTGGAGAACCAGTTGATGGAAGAAATTACTGGCCTAATCCAGTAAAGGCCCTGTCACAGTGCCCAACGGATGCAAAACGTTAGAAAAAAGGACACAACGGACGAGAAAAATGTTCCATCCGTTGTTATCCGCTCTCAAAAGGGGCAAAAATTTGCATAACCAGAGCGGAAAACACGGAAAGGAATGGACGCGGGGAGGACGCAGAGCAGATGGAAAGCGGATGCGGAATGGAAGCCCAGCGGATGGAAGCGGATGGGAGAAGATGGCACATCCGTTTTGTTTCCGGGGGACATCAGCAAAGCGGATGCGGAATGGATACAGCGGATGCAGAGTGGACACGGAACGGATGAAGCGGATGCACAGCGGATACATAGCGGATGAAGCGGATGCACAGTGGAAGCCTAGCGGATGCACAGCAGAAGCCGAACGGATGCCGAGCGTTAATTGCGTATGAGGGGGGGATGCATTGCATAAGCCCTGTGGATATAAAGGGAAGCAGCTCCCAAGCAAGTCACCATTTGGAGGAAAGACCTGCTGCCGGATACATCGAGTCCTTGCCTGCCCTGCCTGCCTGCCCGGCCTGCAAGTCTTCCTGCAAGCCATGCTGCCAGCCTTCCTGCTAGTCTGCCTCCAAGCCTGCCTCCCAGCCTCCTGGCCAGCCTCCCTGCCAGCCTTGCTCTCTGCCTGCCTTCCAGCCTCCCTGCCAGCCAGTCTGCCTGCCAGCCTTGGTGCCTGCCTGCCTGCCTGCCAGGCTTCGTGCCTGGCTGCTTGCCAGGCTTCCTGCCAGCCTTGGTGCCAGCCTTCGTGCCAGCCTTGGTGCCTGCCAGCCTCCCTGCCAGCCTCCCTGCCAGCTAGCAACCCCACAACCATGGGGAAGAAGCGAAAGCCTCAGCAACCTGCCGCCATCCCTGGCAAGAGGAACAGGGCCACGCTCCCGCCCCCTGTCCCTGACTCTGCTTCTGCTGGGGCTTCTGCTGCTCGGGCTCGCTCTTTTGGTGCTGGAGCTTCTGCTGGCGCTGCTCCTGGAGGTGGTGCTTCTGCTGGTGCTTACTCTGCTGAAGCTGCTCCTGGCGGTGGTGCTTCTGCTCGTGCTTACTCTGCTGAAGCTGCTCCTGGTGGTGGTGCTTCTGCTGCTGCGTACTCTGCTGAAGATGCTCCTCATCCTGCTGGTCCTGCTCGTCCTGCTCGTGCTCTTGGTCTTGCTCGTCCTGCTCGTGCTCTTGGTCTTGCTCGTCCTGCTCGTGCTCCTGGTCCTGCTCATGCTCCTCATCTTGCTGGCGCTGCTGGTGCTGACTCTGCTGATGATGATCCTGGTCCTGCTGGTACTGCTGTTGCTGCTGTTGCTGCTGCTGCTGATGATGATGATCCTGCTGGTACTGCTGCTGCTGCTGCTGCTGATGATGATGATAATGATGATGATCCTGCTGGTGCTGCTGCTGCTGCTGCTGATGATGATGATCCTGCTGGTGATGATGATGATGATGATCCTGCTGGTGCTGCTGCTGGTGGTGGTTTGGAGGAGCAGCCCGTACTACCTGGGAGCCTCTCTGATGAGGGCCCATCTGGTCCTGCCAAAGGGAGGAAGAGGCGTATGTGACAACGGGAGAGGAGGCAATACTCCATTGAGGAGAAACACGAGGATGAGGTGCTGGAGTGGCTGTGAGAGAATGTCTATCTGTGGCGGAAGGGACACCAGCTGTACAGGGACACCAGCTGTACAGGGACACCAAGCGGAAGCATGCTGCTTGGAGAGAGAAGGCAGAGAGTATGGGATACACTTCGGAGGTGCTCCTCGGCTGATGGAAGCACATGCACACCTGGTACGGGTAGCTGCACCTGAAGAAATCTGCCCAGGCCACGGTTAAGCTGACAGACAGAGAGTCCTACGTCATGGCCAGGTGCAGCTTCCTGTAGGGTGAGATCCACCACTGAGGAGCACCAGCAGACCCTCTCACTACCCTCTCTCTCCCGCAGCCTGCTGAGAGCCAGTCCTCTTCCGGCTGAGAGTCAGTTCCTGTCTCCAGGCAGGTTTCTGTGGATCGTGCCACGGCGGAGAACCTGCAGACAATTGTTGTAACTGTGGTGGAGCGTGTGGAGGACTCCCTGGTGCGGTGGGAGAAAGGAGACGGCGTATCCACCACAGCCCTACCCACATCCACCCCCAGCTCCACCTCCACAGAAAGGAAGAGAGCCAGACAGCAGGAGGGGCAGAACCAAACTGTCCTGCTGGAGATCAGGGACACCATCCGGACCAGCATAGATCTCCTCTCTCAGCTGGTCCACAACGACTCCTCATCCCCAACTGCAAGCCCTTCCTCACCTATGTCAACCAGACCCTCAGGGACATGGCTGAACCCCAGTACCAGGTGGTGAAGGACCAGATAACCGAGCTGCTTCACAACTCCCCAGATCCAGAGGAACCTGCTCCCACCAAGTCCAGGTCTGTTCCTCCACCCCAGGTGATGTCCCTCCCATTCCAAGGCTTTCCACAGGGCCTCACCTACCAGGGCTACGGCTACCAGGAGGTCCAGCAGCACAGGAAGCAGCCCTTCCCAGTCCAGTCACAGAGTCATTGGACGACACCATTGCCACCAGTTCCACTGATGCCACCGATGCCACCCACGACACTGATGCCACCAATGCCAATGATGCCACCCACGACACTGATGCCACTGATGCAAATGATGCCACCCATGACACTGATGCCACCCATGCCACCGATGACACCAATGCCAGTCCTCACCCAGCTGCAGACCAGACAGCCCCACTACACTGCTCCTTCCTCCACCCCACAGCCAAGCCCGGCCTCAGTACATCTGTCGTTGGTACTGGGGCTGACACCCCATGGCATGGAGGAAGGAGCTCTCAACATCATGGGTCTGAGCCATCTGCCCAAGAGCTTTCTCAATACACTGTCACCTGTTGTCCTCTCGGGGCCAGGCACCCCAGTGGGGCTTCAGATCAGCACTTCAACACCAACCACCTCCAGAGCACCTGGACCCTTCACCCCTGAGACTGGGCACACGTCCGAGTGACCAAGAGGAGTGAAAGAGACTGGCTGGCTGGCTACCTGTGGACTTTATTTGGACACTTGACTTGGGTCATTTTTGTTTTACAGCTTGTTGTTCAATAAAGTTTATCTTTGATTCACACACTTGCTTCATTTCTTTTTTTTCAAATAAAGTCTTGGTGGAAACTTTTAGAAATGGTTTAGGCCTTTGCATGCTTGTCGGATGGGTAAGGATAGCTTTGGGATGGGTTAGGATACCTGTGGGATGGGTAAGGATACCTGTGGAATGGGTAATAGCTGTGGGATGGGTTAGGATAGCAGTGGGATAGATAAACCTCCACTGCAAGCATAGTGGGACTGTATGGTCCACCCTCCCAGGTGCCACACCTATGGCCCTTTATTATCAATAATAATGTAATAATTATCCACACATGTCAACATAAACACAACTCTTTCTTAAACACCCTGTTCATTGTAGGCCAACCAAACATACATGGCCCAATCTCATCCATGTGATGAGACAGGCTGAAGGAAGCATCCATTAATCATTTACCATCCTGTCTTGCCACTCCACTGCTCCAGCTGGGGAGTTGCACCAGTGTTTCAGGAAGTTGTGCTGCTTTTTTGCCTCACATGAGGCTCTGTTGGGGCCTTGCACATCCTCAGTGTCTATCAGGTTTCACCCTTGCCTCCATTCCCCAGGCTCCATGTCCCCATTGCCTTGTTGGAGGTCCACGAGCTGTTCTGCAAGACTGGGTAGCGGGTGCGCATGAGATTGTGCAGGATGCAGCAAGCTTCCATGATCCTCCTCACGGTCTCTGGGCGATGCTGCATGGTGGTGAGAAGTACCTGGAACCTGTTGGCCAGGATGCCAAAGGCGTTCTACACCACCTGCCTTGCCCTGGACAGCCTGTAGTTGAAGATCCTCTCTTCACGGGTGAGGAGTCTGGAGATGTAGGGCTGCATGAGGTACGTACTGAGGGAGAAGGCGTCATCCCCCACGATGAAGTAGGGCACATCTTGCGTGTCGTTGGGTAAGGGGTCTGGATCTGGGAAGCCCACGATGAGGTTGCGTTCCAGCCCCTCCTTGAGGTCACTGGCATTGTATACCTGGGCATCTGATCATGAGCCGTTGCCTGAAGCATCGATGTACATGAAGTTGTAGTCAGCATCGACCATGGCGAAGAGGATGATGCTGAAGAAGCCCTTGTAGTTGAAATAAGTGGACCCTGACTTGGCTGGAGCTTTGCAGGCCACGTTTTTTCCATCTATGACTCCAACGGTGTGGGGGAAGTTCCATTTCTGATACCACTGCTCTGCAACTTTCTTCCATCCTTCTTCAGTGGAGGGGCACTGGAGGAGCTCCTCCAGGTATTCTTCGATGATGGCCTGCACCACTTCTCTGACCACAATGCTGATGGTGTTGTGTGGCACCCTCCAGCCATACTGCATGCTCCTGTAGGTGGTCCCTGAGGCCAGGTGGTGCAAACTGAGTGCCACCTTAAGCCCAGGATCCAGGCTGGGTCAGAAGTTCGTGTTTGTCTTGGTCAACCTGGGTCTCAGCCGCTCCACAACTTCATCAAACATGGCTGGAGGCATCCTCATGAAGTTCTGGAATGCACGAGTGTCTTCGTTCCTGAGCTGTACCATCAGCTTGTTGTACAGTCTGTACTGTGCTCTTCTTCCGATCCATCTTCGGTCCCGGACGCTTCTTGACCGCCTCTTTTTCTTCCCATAGCAGAGTTCACAGAGCCTGTAGATGGCTTCGCACTGTTGCAGAATGATAGTGGCTGCCAAAAGGACTTTGTTATGATCCACAGTGGACATGACTGAATGCTGTGGAAGACGAAGAGTCAGATGAAGGCTGCAGAGGTCTGTACCACAGGGCTGCTGTTCTGAAAGTGAGATCCAGATGAGTTGCTCCCCTTTTTTATAGGAAGTATAGGTGTCCCTTTGCATCCTCTAGGCATCCTCTAGGCATCCTCTAGGCATCCTCTAGACATCCTTAATATCCGAGATAGGTCCCCTCTGCGAAGGTTTTTTCCATTTTAAATGCTTTGTTTCCATGCTGCATCTGCTAGGCATCTGTTCTGCATCCGTTCCGCGTCTGTTCCGCTTCCTCCCTGCGTCCGAGCGGATGCGAGTTGTGCGGCTGTGGAACGGATGCCTAGCGATATAGCAGATGCGTAACAGATGTAGAATGGAAGCCTAGCGGATGCCTAGCGGATTCAGAACAGACGCATTGGATACATTTTCCGCTCAAAACTTTTGAGCAGTTCAAAACTTTCTGAGCATATGAAACGTCTATAAATGGATGCTGGACAGATAGAGAGAATGAAAAACGGATGCAGTGAGTACAGAACGGATACATCGCGTTAACCAACGGATGACAAGTGTTTTCCTCCATTTTACATCCTCTTTCCATACATTGGTGCAGTGTGACAGGGGCTTAAGGAAGGCAGTAAGGAAACATTCTGTTGTTGGTTACAGAAACTGCCTTATTCTTGGTAGGACTAGACTTCTTGTCTCAGGAACATCTCTGGAGTTTTTTTACCCTCCTTTGCTGTACTTTGCTTGTGTGGAGTGACCATTGAAAGTTACAATGGCACTGAAAAAAGTGACGTATGGCCGTTTTTCACACTTACGACTGTTGCAACATCCCCACAGTCATGAGGGGTCAGGCATGGAGATCCGTGCCTTGATGTGAGTGAGGTTGAGTTGCCCACACCCAGCCAGTCACATGACCACCAAGCCATGCCCACCAACTAAGTCACGCCCACAGAACCAGTTGTTAAAAAATTTGAATCCCCCCCCCTGGATTGCAGATAGATAGATCTCTAAGTGAATCTGTGAATCTGTGAGCAACTCAATCTGCCTGCCTGCTTTGCCTGATTTTTGGGTAAAAGTTGCTCTTTTTTAATTAAAAAAAAATCGATTTTTACATACATGGTGTGTTGTGAGTTATTTTTGTGAGTTTGCATGCTAGTAAATTTTATGTGACAGACACAGGTAGCAGATTGCAGAAAGATAGATCTCTAAGAAAATCTGTGATTCTGTGAGCAACTCAATCTGCTTGCCTGCTTTGTCTGATTTTGGATAAATTTTGCTCTTTTTTAAAATAAAAACTTAAATATTTACATAAATATTTACAATATTTACATACAAGCCATGCCTAGCCAGTCATGTGACCACCAAGCCACACCCACAAATTAGCCACACCCACAGAACTGGTTGTTAAGAAATTTGAATCCCACTCCTGCTGCCACCTGCTTTTCAGGTAGGAGTTATGAGACCAGGAGAACCATCAACTTGCACATCAGGACTGTTTGGGGTAGTACAACCCTGTCCAGAACTAAAAATGTTAAAGTCTTGGATCTTGACACTTCATGAACCCAAAGCTATTTGGCCTTGATCAGTTGAAGCATGGTGTATGTGTGTGTGTGTGTGTGTGTTATCTGAAGAAAATAGAAAAGAAAGGAAAAAATATAAAAAGAACTAGATTCTGATCTTCTTCACTGCAATTATAAATACAAATATATATTTAACCTCTATCTAATGTTACATCATAATATTTTTCTGTGTATAATTTATCCTGTCTAATCATCACAACCATAAATCACAAGTTTTGTTTCCCCCACTTTATATGCAAAAAAACAATAAGAGGCTTCCAGTCACCGATATATGTATTTTGTGTCTTTTCTGTAATAAAAGAAGTTAATTTATCCATCTCAAGAGCTATAAATTTCACTAACCATTCTTCCATAGTGGGAACTGTTGATACATTCTCCATGATGACCTGTCCCTATCTGGGTCCTTCAGGTCTCCAAATGACATACCCATTAGGTCTTTACATAATGTGTCCAAAGTAGGATAATTTGAGTCTTATCATTTGTGCCTCAAGTGAGAAGTCTAGGTTGATTTATTTGATTTTCCTTTTGTTTATTGGCTATCCACAATATTTTCAAGATTTTTTCCACCAATATTTAACCACAATTAAGAAATTTTATAAAGGGGAGAAGGCAGAGCTACGTCTCGGTGTTACAGCTGCGATCTCGGGGCTCTGAGATCTCAGCTGATATTTTTGCCTCTGGTCGGTTCTAACGGACCTAAACCGTCCCGTAGAGACGGGGATCGTGAAGGGCACAGTCCCAGGATCCCAGAGATATCGCAAAATCTCTGGTTTGATCCAGGAGAAGCCCTTTTGCTGGAAGCAGAAAGGCAGCCTCTAAAGCTGCTGAAGTCGGGACAACTCCGGAAAGAAAGGGATTTAAATGAGCGTGTATCGGTTGGGTGAGAAATTCTTTTGCATTATAAATTGATTAAGACTTGAAAGGACATCCTGAACAAAGAAGAAATCTGTGACTTTATTTTTCTTTTGACTGAACCTGGGTTGAGCGGCGTTTAAGTGATGTCAAATTGAGACTTGGATTATTATTTTTTTCTTATTTTCTTTGAGGACTTTAAGGTGACTTTGTAGGTAACCGGATTGAATTTTCTCTTATATATATTTTTATTTTTTACTTGATTTTTATTTTTTATCTTTTTAACTTTCTTTTTAAGATAGAGGCTCCCTTTGACTATCTTTTTCCTTTGTTTGAGTTCTTTATAAACATTTTTTCTTTTGGCTGGGGGGGGAAAGAGTATTTAGAGATGCTGTAACACTGCCAACTAGAGGCTTGAAAATATTTTATTTGAATTGGGGATAAAAGCACTTCTTTTCAAGGACATTTTAATGTGATAAGATAGAGGGAGAATACAGTAAAATATTATTACAGGTGCTCTCTTGGACTCTTATCAATATTTTAACATTTGAGGCTTGGCTTTGAAGCTGCTGGAGAAGACAGTCATAATAAGAGCCTTGGATAAAGAAATAAAGCGCAGTGTACAGTGCATATATATATATATATATATACTTTTGAAACTCCTACTCACCAGCCTTTTTGGTTAATTTTAACTCTAGCATTTTTGCTTTTTATTTCAAAGGGAAAGCCTCAGAGTTTTTTCTTTTTTCTTCTCTTTCTTTGCTTCTTCCATCTATTTTAATTGGATTAGGGTCTAGAAGAACCTGAAGACCTTTCTTTTTCCTTTTTCCTTTTTTCTTTTTTGGCTTTGGGCTTTTTACTATTGGATTTTTTCTTTTTCTTTTTGATTTTTTGGACTATATTTGGTTACTATACCAGCTGGACTTAAAGTCAAAGAGAGCTTGAAGACTTGGAAATATTAAAATGAGCAGGAAGCCAAAATCATTCGGCGTTTTTGCTTCTACCTCTGCTTCCCCACCACTTGAAGGACAACTTTCAATTCAGACAATGTTGAAGCAAGATAAGGAACAAGAAAAAGTAAATTTACAGATGATTATGCAAGGAATTCAAGATATTAAGATAAAAATAGATACCATGGACAAAAAAATAGAGAAATCTGATGAAAATTTTAAACAAATGATGGGAAAATATGAGGAGAGATTCCAAAAAATTGAGGAAGAAGGAAAACAAAGAGAGGAGAAGATTGGAAATATTGACACTAGATTAACAGTGATAGAACAAGAAAAAAATGGGATGTTGAGGTGGGAGATGGAAAGATCAGAATTTTATCTTAGATTTCAAAATATAGAAGAGGAAAAAGGAGAAAACTTGGCTGTGATAATGATAGAAATATTGGCAGATCTTCTGGAAATTACTGAGGAAAAAATGATGGACGGAGTAGATGAGATATACCGAGTTTATACAAGATATGCGATGAGAAATAAACTACCAAAGGAAGTACATATTAGATTTACTAAAAAATCCATCAGAACACAAATACTACAAGTGGCAAGAGAAAAAGTATTGAAATATAAAAGCAAAGAGATTGTAGTTTTAAAACAAATACCTAGAAGAGTGAGAGAGATGAGAAGAGAATATCGATTTTTGACCAAAGTGCTACTGGAAAATGAAGTGAACTACAGATGGCTGATACCAGAAGGACTAATTTTTATGTGGCAAGAGCAGAGACATAGAATTGACTCGATTGAAAAAGCAGAACATTTTTATGCAGAATTTTTTGGAAGAAAAAAAGAGGTGGCAGAGAAAGAGATCTCATTAATTGAGCTTCTGGAGGAACAACTGGAGATTGAAAAAGAGAAAGGAGTTGCAGGTGGACAGGTAGACAGTAAAGAACAACGTGAAGTGAGAGCTACGAGAGCTGTTAGACCTAAATATAAAGCATAATCATGGAAGAAAAAAAATTGATTACAATGAATATAAATGGACTTAACTCAGCTGTTAAAAGAAGGAAAACTTTTCACAAATTAGAGAAATTAAAATTTGATATAATTTGCTTACAAGAAGTTCATATTAAAAAGCAACATGAGCATTTGTTAGTACAGCCAAAATTAGGGAAAATATTTACTTCTTTGATTCAATGTAAGAAAAGAGGAGTGATTCTCTACATTAAAGAAGATATTCTAGCAAAACTGATCTACACGGATGAAGATGGAAGAGTATTAATGGTGGAAATAATGGATAATAATAAAAAAATACTCTTGATTGCAATTTATGCTCCGAATGATAAACAAGAAGAGTTTTATAAAAAACTACATATGGAAATAATTAGACTGGATTATGTTAACATAATTATGATGGGAGACTTTAATGGAATTGTGGACAATAAATTGGACTATATAACAATAACAACAAAACAAAATAGAAAGATTCTCCCTAAATCTTTTTTTTAAATGACAGATGAATTAACCTTAAAAGATATTTGGAGAGAAAGAAATGTTAAAACTAAACAATATACTTTTTATTCTAATAGACATTTATCATGGTCCAGGTTAGATATGATTTGGATCTCAACAGAACTAATATCTACTATTCAAGAAACAAATATTGAAATAAGTACTTGGGCAGATCATAGTCCAATGACAATTAAATGGAAGGGACAAAGAAAAAGATCGAGATGGACATTAAACAATACCATTTTAAAGGAGAAAGATTTTATACAATGGATGGAGAAGGAATTGGTCTTTTTTTTTAAAGAAAATAAAAAAGAAGATACCTCAATACAGAATGTTTGGGATACAATGAAAGCATATGTAAGAGGTTTGATAATAGACTATACAAGAAAAAAGAATATTAGAAAAAGACAAACCTCTAAGGCCTTGGAAGATGAATATATAAGACTTGAAAAAGAATTACAGAAAATACCACAGAAAAAAGATATTAAATTGAAACTGGATGTAATTAAGCATAAAATGGAATTAATAGAGAAAGAAGAACTGGCACAGAAAATTAGAAATTCTAAACAGAATTATTTTGAAGATGCAAATAAACCAGGTAGATGGCTAGCATATAAACTGAGAAAGGAGAAGGAATCAAGAAAAATATTGAAACTAATAGATGATCAAGGTCAAGTTTGTTGTGGTAATAAGGAGAAAAAGGAAATTATTCGAGATTATTATGGACAACTATATAATCAAGAGAACATTGATGAGAAAAAAATTAAACAGTATTTACAGAATGTTAACTTACCGAAGATACCTAAAGAGACTGAAGAAATGTTAGAAAGCAATATAACAATGATGGAACTAAATGAAGCATTTAAAAGACAAAATAATGGGAAAGCACCAAGTCCAGATGGGCTTCCGGCAGAATTCTATAAAAAATTTCAAGAATCATTGAACACTCCATTGTTAGAAATTATGAATGAAGTTATGTTAAAAAAGATGACACCCAAAACATGGTCAGAGGCTTATATTACACTTATTTTAAAGGAAGAGGCTGACCCGTTGCAAATTAAGAACTATAGACCTATTTCCTTATTGAATGCAGATTATAAAATCTTTGCTTCAATCTTAGCAGAAAGACTGAAAAAATATTTAAATAATTTTATCCATCCAGATCAAAATGGATTTCTACCAAAGAGACAAATTAGAGACAACATGAGAGTAATTTTGGATACCTTGGAATATTATGAGGCTCATCCTGAAAAACAAATGGCTTTGATATTCCTAGATGCTCAAAAAGCATTTGACAACGTGAACTGGAGATTTATGTTATTATTGTTAAGCCTGGGTTCCCCAACCAGGGTTAGGTAGACAAGCTAAACAGAATGTGCAGCGTTAGTCAGATAGGCACACAGATAAATGAGTGAGCTAAGCTTGTATGTTTATTAACATACAGTAAAAATAACAGATACGCTTGTGCTATCAAGAATATATTTTATTCCAGTATAAGTTTTATAGCATAGTCAAAAACAGTCCAATATTCATTTACCATGTAGTCAGTCCATTCAGGGATATTCAGTTAGCAAAGTCCATGTAGAATATCCTATTGTCAGTTCACATAAATCAGTCCGTTGTTGTCTCTCCCGTTCGAGCAATACAGTATTGCTTCCAAGCAGTAATCAGGGATCATCAAATCCAGAGTGAGAGAGAGCAAGCTGTAGCCTTGCTACTTTTATATGGTTTTCATAACCACTCCCACAATTGCTGTTTTACAGTTAAAGCTGCATACACTAACTATGATTTATAGTTAGTATTTCACCTAAAACAGTTAGGGTGAACAATGTTATCCCTAACATTTATTATTGGAACAGATGGGCTTTGCCAGAAAATTTATTCAAGCAATAGAAGCCATATATAATAAACAGACAGCAAAGGTAATGATGGAGGGAGAATTTACAGATCTTATTAATATAAGAAGAGGTACAAGACAAGGATGTCCCCTATCTCCTTTGTTATTCGTATTAACTTTGGAAGTGTTGAATAGAAATATTAGAGATGACAAAAATATAAAAGGAATGAAAATTAAAAAGGAAGAATTTAAACTACAAGCTTTTGCTGACGATTTAGCTTTTATTCTGGAAGACCCGTTAGAAACCGCTCCAAAGTTATTGGAAAAGGTAGAGACATATGGTGAGATGGCTGGCTTGAAAATAAATAAAGATAAAACAAAGATTTTGACAAAAAATATGTTGTTGAGACAAAGAGAAGAACTGACAGATCTTTTGAAAATTCAAATTACAAACAAGGTTAAGTATCTGGGGATATATTTGACAGCAAGATGTAGCACATTAAAAGAGAATAATTATATTAAACTTAAACAACAGATAATTACAGATTTGAAGAAATGGGAAAATTTACAATTGTCATTAATAGGGAGAATTTCAACAATTAAGATGAATATTTTACCTAGAATTTTATTTCTCTTTCAAACAATACCAATTAGACTTGGAAAAGACTATTTTGAAGATTTAAATAAAACTATGTTGAAGTTTATATGGCAAGGTAAAAAAGCGAGAATAAAGCTAAAACTTTTGCAAGATGCTAGAAATAGAGGAGGTTTTGGTCTGCCTAATTGGGAATTTTATTATCAAGCTGCAAGTTTGATGTGGGTCAAAGAATGGATAACATTAAGAAAACATAGATTGTTGACATTAGAAGGACATGATTTACTGTTGGGCTGGCATGCTTTTTTATGGTACAAGGGAACTAAAACACAGGGGTATTTCAGAAGACATTATATACGGGAGTCTTTGTGGTTAAATTGGGAGAAGATAAAAAAACAATGTTATTTGAAAATTCCAATTTGGTTATCGACTATTGAAGCATTTTCCTATCCTATGATCTATAAAAAGGAACAAACAGTTAGATATGGGGAACTGTTGGATGAAAAGGGTGGACTTAAAACGATCCAAAATTTAGAGGAACAAGGTATAAGGATGAATTGGTTTTCATATGCGCAAATACACTCAAGATATCTTGAAGATTTTAAAACGGAAGGATTTTATGATAAACAGACTGATTTAGATAAGATATTGATGGGTACTGATGAGAAAGTGATTAAAAAGTTATATGGTTATTTATTGGGAATTAAGCTAGAGGAAGAACAAGTTAAAGAAACTATGATTGCATGGGGGAAGAATTTTGGATATGGAATTGATTTAGAGCAATGGCAAAAATTGTGGTCTCAAAATTATAAAATGACAATGTCAATAGCATATAAAGAAAACTTGTATAAGATGTTTTACAGGTGGCACCTTCCCCCGACAAGAATAGCAAGAATGTTCAAGAATAAATCTGAAAAATGTTGGAAATGTCATCAGATACCTGGCTCATACTATCATATGTGGTGGACTTGTGAGAATGCTAGAAAATATTGGACTAAAATTCACATGTGGTTGGAAAAAATGACAAAGAAACACATAGACTTGAAGCCAGAGATCTTTTTATTGGGAATTTTACCTGATATATATAATAAAGACTTGAAATATTTGATTGTAAATGTATTAACAGCGGCTAGGATTGTATTTGCTAAAAACTGGAAGAATGAGAAAATACCATTGCAGGAAGAAATTATTAAGAAAATATTGGAATGTGCTGAGATGAGTAGATTGACATTTGAAATTAGAGAACAAGAAGATAAACAATTTTATGCAATTTGGGATCTTTTTTATCAATGGTTAGATGATAAAATACAATAATAGAGCATTAGTATTATATATATGAAGGGTTTTTAGGATTGATTTGTTATGATTATATGATAAGTTATAGAATAAACTGTTTGAAGTATTGTTATCTCACAAAGCATGAATGATTAAAAGTATAGTCAGAAAAAGATATTTTTTATTTTTTTTTAGTAATATTAGAATATGGATTGACAATATGAGTGGTTATGCAATATAACTGTAATTGACACTATAAAATGAATGCACAAAACTGATGAACCAACCGATACACCGGAAGTATATATAAGAGTAGATGTTTTTAATGTTTTGTACGTTTGTCTGTTTGTAGAAAATTAATAAAATTTTTATAAAAAAAAAAAGCAAAAGGAACCAAGAAAAGTGTCCCAAGCAAAGATAAAGTCAACAGGTAACAACTCAGTCTCTGGCAATGTTCTCAGTCACTCTGAGGCATGTCCTTGGTCTCAGGTGTAAAAGGTCCAGGGACTGTGGAGGTGGCAGTGGCTGGAATGCTGGTCTGAGGCGCCATTGGGGTGCCTGGCCCCAAGAGGACAACAGGAGGTGGTGTGTGCAGGAAGCTTTCAGAAAGCTGGCTCAACCCAGTGAGGTTGAGAGGCCCTTCATCCAGGACCTGGGATGTCAGACACAGGACCGATGAAAGATGTTCTGAGGCCGGGCTTGGCTGTGGGGTGGAGGAAAGAGTGTATTGGGGATGTCTTGATATGCAGCTGGGTGGCATCAGTGGCATCTGGGGCATCAGTGGTATCAGTGGGTTTGGTGGGTTCGGTGGGATCGGTGGCACCTGTGGCATGCAAGTAACCTGTGCCTGGACTGGGAAGGGCTGCCTGTGCTGCTGGAAGTCCTGGTAGCCGTAGCCTTGGTAGGAGAGGAGCTTTTGAAAGCCTTGGAAGGGCTGTGACATCGCCTGGGGTGGAGGAGCAGACCTGGATTGGGTGGGAGCAGGTTCAGCTGTGCCTGGAGGGTGGTGCAGCAGCGCCATGATCCTCTCCTTCATCACCTGGTACTGGGCCTCGGACATGTCCATGAGGGTCTGGGTCACGTAGGTGAGGAAGGGCTTGCGGTTTGAGGATGGAATCTCGAAGTGTACCAGCTGAGAGACAAGATCTGCGCTGGTCTTGTTCGTGTCCCTGATCTCCAGCAGGACAGTGTGGCTCTGTCCCTCCGGTCTGCCTCTCTGCCTGCTTTCTGTGGAGGTGGGGCTGGGGGTGGGTGTGGGTTGGTCCCTGGTGGTCGCTGCTTTTTCTTGCTCCATATGTGAGAGTATCCTCCACGTCCTCCGTCAAAGGGTGTGCAGCTGTCGGGGGGTTTCTGTCACGGGGCGCTCTGTGTACACCTGCCTGGACACTGTCACTGTCTCCTGGCCAGAAGAGGACTGGCTGTCTGTGGGCTGCCTGAGAGTGAGGGTAGACAGAGGGGCTGCTCCACGGAGGCAGACCTCACCCTCCAGGAAGCTGCACTTTGCCATGACGTAGCTCTCCCAGTCAGTGAGCTTGACCGCGGCCTGGCCAGACTTCTTCAGGTGCAGCTTCCCATACCAGGTGTGCATATGCTTCCACCACCCGAGGAGGACATCAGCAGTGTAGCCCAGGCTCTGTGCCTTCTGTCTCCAATCCGCCTGCTTCTGCTTGGTGTCTCTATACAGCCTGTGTCCCTTCCTCCACATGTACTTGTTCTCCCTCAGCCACTCCAGCACCTCCTCCTCATGCTCCTCTGTGATGGAGTACTGCTTCCTCTCTCCCTTCTCCTTGCCTTGCCTCTTCCTCCCTCTGGCAGGGCCTTCAGCAGCAGGGCCTTCATCTTCAGGGCTTTCCGGGCTTTGGGGCTGGTTCACCACAGCAGCAGCAGGAGAAACAGCAGGAGAAGCAGCAGGAGAAGCAGCAGGAGGAGCAGCACCACCACCAGCAGCAGGAGAAGCACCACCACCAGCAGCAGCAGCAGCAGCAGGAGAAGCACCACCAGCAGTAGCAGCATGAGCAGCAGCAGCAGCAGAAGAAGAAGAAGCAGCAGCAACAGAGTCAGCGCCAGGGGGTGGGATGGTGGATCTATTCCTCTTGCCAGGGCTGGCAGAAGATGGCACAGGCTTTCTCTTCTTCCCCATGGTCTCTGATGAAGATGTGTCTGGCAGCAGGTCTTTCCTCTGAATGCTGGCCTCATGCGAGCTGCCTCCTTTTATATCGGTGGGGCTGACGCAATGCATCCTCCCCGCATGCGCAGTTAACGCTACGCATCCGTTCTGCATCTGATCTGCATCCGCTACGCATCCGCTCAGCATCCACTTCATCCGCTACAAATGGAGTCTTCCATTTCTTTACTTACAGTTTTTAATTCCTCTTCTACCCTCTCAAGTTTCCTTTCAGTTCGTTCAGTCCTTTTCTCTACTTCTTTTATTGTTGCTTCATTTTCCTCCAAAGCCTATTGTAGTATTCCGATTTTATATTCTCCTTTAGAGATGTCTGCTTTCATTTCTAATTTCATTTTCCCCATCTCCTCCTTTAATTCATTAATATCTGCTCTTGTCTCATTGTGGTTTTTTATCATTATTTCTTGAAATTTTGCCATTGATTCTTGTAGCGTTAGTAAAATTTATTGAATATTGGCATTCAAAATCTTGGTTTGTTTTTCTACTAGTAATGTTTCTTCTATAGCTTTTTGGGCCATGGGCGAAGCTGTTGCCAGTGTAGTTGTTAGTGTTGGAGTAGCCTTCCTTCCAGTTTTCAGAGCCGTAGTAGTTGTCAAGGTCATTTATTTTAATATTTGTTTTTGTTGTTGGATTATGTTAATTATGTTATCCCAAATTACCATTCAATATTATGACCTCTATATTAAAATTGGCCAATGTATAATTAATCAATCTACCTATCTATATTTTTCCTAATCTTAAATCTAAGTCAAATAAGTAATTTTATAGATTTTATATTCAGTTCCTATGCAATACTATACAACGTTATACAGCAATCTATATAATAAATATTTATGATAATTATAGTAAATATATAATATATAATATAAATTATATGTCTAATCCAACTAAATTCAAGTTTTGACTATGTTTACACCATAAATTTAACTATTAGAATATTAAATATCCAATATTAAATCTTATACTTATTAATTAAATGGTTCATAATATTCTTAATGTTCTTACTATTTATATATATATATATCTAGTCAAGGTGTAATTATCTTTATTATTTGTAGATTAATCAAATCATTTTTTTTAACAATCTAATACAATAATCAATACTTCTTATCTCAATGAGTAAATTTATAATCGTTATAGAAAGGTGAAAAGAGGAAAGAGATAATACCAAAATATAAAGAAAAAAAAAGGGGAGAGAAGGAAAAAGAAGAATTAGGCAAATTTATACAAGAAGGAAAAAAACAATCGTAAAAAGGAAAAAAGATTTCAAAGTCAGTCTTTGGTTCATCTCTAATATGTGTTTTTTTTTTTCCTCCTCTTCAAACGTACCGGAAGTGGGGAGGTAGAAAGTGCTGAATAATAGCTATTGTCAATCAGTCATTCTTCTGAATCTTCCAGTCCACCTCTCACCTTTTTTTTTTAAATGTTTCTAAGTTCAATTTTGATTTCTTTCACGTACCACCACCTCCTCAGTTAAAGCAGAATTCTCCCAAGGGTCTATTAAAGAATCTAATAAATAAATAAAGTTAAATATGTTATTGCTGTATCTCCGAGACTTCCAAGTGACCTGTCTGTCACCGCACTATTCCTTTCAGTCAGCCCCAATCCTCTTCTCGTTGTGGCTTTGATAAAATTTATCCAAAAGATTCTGTCTAATCAACAGTCAGATAAAGAATTCCAAATCATTGCCAATGTTGGAGTTTACCACATAAATTTCCTTTTCCCTCGTCGCAGTCCACACTTTCACTTCGGTCCAATGAGTCCTTTCGCCCGCGCTCCTCTCTCCTCTGCTTTTTAGATGCTTTTTGGAGGGGTTCTCAAATGTCACTTGTTCAGAAAACTATAACTTGCTGATCTTCCTCTCCACCACTAAGTTTTCCTTGCCACAGCTCTTTCAAACGATCTCAAAAGCTGTCACTTACTCGCTTTTTGGCATCTGTGACAGTCCGGACTTTGGAGCCTCCATTAACAGGAGGCTATCTCTTGCTTGTTGGGCTCTGGAGGGCTCCTCTTCGCTGCCAGGGGTTGCCTTCCCCACACTGCAGTTGGAATATCCACCACACTGACAAAAATCTCTCCGGGATTTGAGCACCTCTAAAGATCGCACCTCTAAAGATCATACCAACCGCAAGAAGAGATAAACTGAAACCGCACTCGGGCTTCTGCACCTCTACTCGTCCTTGCCTGCCATTGGAAGTCCTATCTCTAAAAGATCCAGCTTTCAATCAGTTGTTCGTTTCCTTGAGCCGGAGGTCTCCCAGTGGGAAAATTGAATCCTCATAAGAAAGGCATTTTGACACCTTTCAACCACCATTAAAGGCAATCACATGAATGGACAAGGAAAACAAATGATGAAACAAGTATTTGTATTTGGGGCAAATTATTTGCATTTGGGGCAAGCTCTGCTCGTTTTGTACAAGGATCTTAATGTCACATACATAAGTGGAAGTGCTTAGTGTGATACTATGATGCTTGTTTTGTTGATAGTTATGATAAAACTATCAGATTCCATGGGAACCTCAGTTTAATGGCCTTCATGCAAAGTGTATGTACATTTTTGTACACACAAATACACTCAGAAAAAATATCAGGTATTCATCTTTATCTCTTTCATCTAATTTTATAACTACCATCAATCTAAGCACCATAAGGGAGGTTATTTTGGAGGGAGGGAATAATTTTTTATCCATATTTGGTATTGCTTCTGAATAAGTATATATCAAATATATGCCACACAATAAACTTTCTGCAAAGCTAATACATTTATATTTTTTTCCACCTTGCTACAATAACCACACATTTAAAAAATACATGAGGGACTGGATGGAATGTTCTTGTAGGTTATGTGCACCTGCCAACACAACATATATTCTGGCACTGTTCTCCAGTATCTGCAAATCTGATATCAGTGCTTAAGGAAGCTTCTCAATATGAGAGAGCAGGGGCATGTATGTAAAGCCCATGTCCCACTGCACCAACAGATGCAAAGAGGATGTAAAATGGACAAAAAAGCTTGCCATCCGTTGGAAAATGCGATGCATCCATTGTGTACTCATTACATCATGTTTCATACGCTCTATCCGTCGAGCATCCTTCCACTGAGATTTCATCTGCGCAAGAAATTTTGAGCTGCACAAAACATATTGAGCAGATGAACTTTCCGCCGAGTACGATGTACATCCGCGACATATACGGGCAACAAACGTTCTATGTCTGTAATCATCCTTTAAACGTCCACTGTATCCTCTCGGCATCCTCTGGACATCCCCTCAACTCACATCCGCTGCAGCTGAAAATGGAAAGAGTGAGGAAATGAAAGGTACACGGAACATCCACACAGCATTAGTAGCACAGAAATAGAAAGGATGTAAGCAGATGCATCTCATATATAAAGCATTAAAATGGACAAAATGTTTGTATATGGGATGTATCTCGGATATTTAGGATGTCTGCAGTATGTCTAGAATATGTGGAAGGACACCTAGCAGAAAACCGATAGCCAGATATACATCGCTTCAGATAGCCAGGTATACAACGCCAGGGATCTCAAGGATGGTCTGGAACGCAACCTCATCATGGGTTTTCCAGATCCAGACCCCCTACCCAATGACACACAAGATGTGCCCTACTTCTTTGTGGGTGATGACACCTCCTCCCTCAGAACCTACCTCATGAAGCCCTACACCTCCAGACTCCTCACCCGTGAAGAGAGGATCTTCAACTACAGGCTGTCCAGGGCAAGACGGGTGGTGGAGAACACTTTTGGCATCCTGACCAACAGGTTCCGGGTACTTCTCACCACCATGGAACATCACCCAGGGACTGTGAGGAACATCGTGGAAGCTTGCTGCATTCTGCACAATCTCATGTGCACCCGCTACCCAGTGTTGCATAACAGACTTGTGGACCGTCAACAAGGGAATGGGGACATGGAGCCTGGTGAATGGAGGCAAGGGCGAAACCTGATCAACACTGTGGATGTACCAGGCCCCAACAGAGCTTCACGTGAAGGGAAGAAGCAGTGCAACCTCCTGAAACACTGGTGCAACTCCCCAGCTGGAGCAGTGGAGTGGCAAGACAGGATGATAGATGGTTAATGGATGCTTCCTTGAGCCTGTCTCATAACACTGATGACATTGTGCCATGTATGTTGAGTGGCCCTACAATGAATAGGGCATTAATAAAGACCTTTGTTTATTTTGTAATGTGTTGATCAATGGATAAATTGTTATTGATAAAAAAGGGCCATATGTGTGGCAGCTGGGAGGGTGGACCATACAGTCCCACTATGCTTGCACTGGAGGTTTATCTATCCCACAGCTATCCTTACCTATCCCACAACTATCCTTACCCATCCCACAACTATCCTTACCCATCCCACAAGCTTGCAAAGGCTTAACCATTTTTTCAAAGTTTTCACCAACACTTATAAAGTAAAAAAAATGAACCCAGTGTGTGAAGCAAAGATAACCTTTATTCATAACTGTCTTAAGTAAACTGTATGACTTTATTAAAAAAGCAAAATAAACCAAGTAAAGTGTCTTAAGCAAAGATAAAGTGAGCAAGTAACAACTCAGTCTCTGGCACTATTCTCAGTCACTCTGAGGCATGTCCATGGTCTTAGCTGTTAAGCGGGCAGGGACTGTGGAGGTGGCTGTGGCTTGAGTGCTGGTCTGAGGCGCCATTGGGGTGCTTGGCCCTGAGAGTACAACAGGGGATGGTGTGTTCAGGAAACTCTCAGAGAGCTGACTCAGACCCGTGAGGTTGAGAGGCCCTTCATCAAGGACCTGGGATGTCAGGCCCAAGACTGATGACAGATTGTCCGTTGACAGGCTTGGTTGTGGGGTGGAGGAAGGAGGAGTGTAGTGGGGCTGTCTGGTCTGCAGCTGGGTGAGGTGAGGCATCTGTGGCATGCGATGAACCTGGGCCTGGACTGGGAAGGTCTGCCTCTGCTGTGGGAAGTCCTGGTAGTGGTAGGCTTGGTAGGTGAGGGGCTGTTGAAAGCCGTGGAAAGGCGGCAACATCACCTTGGGTGGAGGAGCAGACCTGGACTGGGTCGGAGCAGGTTCAGCTGGGCCTTGGGGGTTGTGCAGAAGTGCTGTTATCTTCTCCTTCATCACCTGGTACTGGGCCTTGGCCAGGTCCATGAGGGTCTGGCTCACGTAGGTGATGAAAGGCTTCCAGTTCGAGGAAGCTGGTCGCTGTGGACCAGCTGAGAGAGAAGATCTGTGCTGGTCTTGATTGTGTCCCTGATCTCCAACAGGACAGTGTGGCTCTGGCCCTCCAGTCTGCCTCTCTGCCTGCATCCTGTGGAGCTGGGCGTAGGGGTGGGGGTGGGGGTGGGTTGGTCTCTGGTGGCTGCCACTTCTTGCTCCATTTGTGACAGGGGATCCTCCACATCCTCTGGCATGGGGAGTGCAGCTGTCGGGGGGGTCTCTGCCATGGGGCCCTCCGAGGACACCTGCCTGGACAGTGTAGCTGTCTCTCTGTGGGCTGTCTGAGGGAGAGGAGCTGTCTGAGGGAGAGGAACTTTATATCTGCAGAGCTGACACAATTCATACTCCCCGCATACGCAGTGAACACTTTGCATCCGCTATGCATCCGCTATGCATCCACTTTGCTTCCTATAGGCATCCGTGATGCATCCGTGTCATCTGCTATGCATCCGCTCCTTCCGCTATGTGTCCGCTTCGCAATTCTCCCCCGGAAGCCCTTCGGATGTGACATCCACTTCCATCCGCTGTCATCTGCTAGGCTTCCTACAAACATCCATTTAACATCCCCGCTACATACTACCCCCATCCGTTCCTTTCCGTTCTTTGCCGTTCTGTTTATGCAAATTTGGGGCACTTTTTGGAGTGAATGTTTAGGTTTTTTTTAAAAAAAAATCAGGAATATTATTTCACAGCCGCGTATTATTTAAAATTTCTTTTCCACAACATGGGACACTTTAAATATATATATATATTTAAATTATGGATGTTCTAGTCAGGCTGATACAATTTTTATTTCCAGTCCTTGGACAAACATGTCTTCTGCAATTTTGCAGATGTTCTTGGTCATGTTAAGATTAAAATAAATGGATATTGGAGGTGGGGGGGAATGAAGAAGAAATCCTTGGTGAAGTGCTATAATTGCACATGATCACATTATTTGAATATATCCAGGGATGTAAACAGTAAGTGCCTTATCTGTGCTATTTTTTTCTTTAGGCTGCAGCTATACTAGTGTCTGGTATTTCAGTATGCAACATAAATGATCTTCCAATGAGTTTTTTTTCAAACAGGAAGGACCAGCAGGTATAGAGATTGAAAAGCTGTAAAATATTTGCTTTAATGTATGATGGAGACTGGCAGTGCTATCTGATCATGTCGATTCAAAAATCATCCATTGAGTTCAACAGGAATTACTCCCAGTCAAGTGGATGTAGACATGCATTGTTAAATCAGTAATAATTTAGAAACATTTGAGGAGTTTTATTTGGTTTATAAAACAACATTTTATTATATACTTTTTTCAATACAAATTTATTTAATAAAAATGAAATAGTTTTTTTAAAGTTCTTCATCCTGCATTAGAAGAATATGTCCAGAGATATATTCATTATCCTATTTTCTAATAAGAACATGTAAAGACATTTGTAGCCATAAATTCTCCAGAACAATGTAGGAAATAATTAACATGAACAATGAGTTCAGGAAAAGAAGGCTTTCTTATATCCATACACTAACATTCTAAAAACTCAAAACAATTTAGTGTCTTATTGCTAAAGCATAGTTCACTGTCTGCAGTATTAAATCACACAATTAGTTTTATAGGATTGACTGCTCCGAGCAGAAACTGAAGGAAGGATAAACTGGGAAGTTTATCACACGTGCTCCTTGGATGTTCCAATGCAAAGATCCTCTTCAATGTTACAGAAGGATATGTCCAGAAAAGGAGAACATTTTAGAACAACTGTATTTGAAAGTAGCCTAATCCAGCTAGTTAAAAATATTGTTAAGGATTGTTTGCTTAGTACTGAGAATTTTAGTGCTTCTTTTAATCATGTTGCTCTTTGGCATTATCTCTCTTAGTATTTCATTTTTGTTGATGGGCTTTTTTTTTAATTTGGGGATTTTTAAATGCATTTGAAAACTACCTGTGAAGCATTATGAATTTCTTTTCTTTTTTTTAAAGCACATTAGTTAGTATTTCATTGCCTAATGGAAGAGATTGTATTAATGTATTAAATAACTAGCATTGTTTAAATCCTTTATTCCAGTAACTGGGAAACCATAAGAAATCAAACAGTGCTGTTTGTTGGATAAGGAGCAGAGGGATTAAGTCACGAAGCATTTTAGTTTGCGCTGTCAGTGTTATTTTATGTGCTTATATTGTGTGTTTGTTTTTCTAAGCCACCTAGAGTCTGCTGGAGTGGGCAGTCATAACAAATGTACAAGGAACAGTAGGTGGAGGAGGTGATGGTGGCTCACTGGGTAATTTAGGACATTCATAAGCACTCAACCCAATGTATTTCACAAGGTTGTCTCAGGATCCAGTGCTTTTCTTTTTCAAAATAAAGAAACAGCTATTCATTGTGATGTATTTTGCACAAACTGAAGTGGTGGCACTGATGTCATGATGATGTGGTGCTGTTTTATCTTTTGCCCTTCTTCTCAACTTGCTCCTGAGGATGCTTCTATGAGGAGAAACGAATAGAAAATGATGTTCCCTGGAGTTCCTGGACTATATAATTAACAAATAAATTAAAATATCCAAGTTTTCAGATGAATTCTATGTGATGTCAGTATGTGACTTTCCAGAGATATCCAACAAATGTTTGTATCTATAGGTGGTAGTAAATTATCAAGAAGTTACCTTCGTTCCCAGAAATAAATCAAGTACAAGCAGTCCTATTTGAAGACCACTTTCTTAGTGATGATTTAAACTTAGAATGGTGCTGAATAATGGGAATTTTCAATAGGTCCTTGTAGTTATGGCCACTGCCATGTCCCTGTAGTGACACAATCACAAGCTGGGCAATTGGCTCAGAATTATGACATTGCAGCATCCTGTGATCATACAATCACCATTTATGATCTTCACTGCCAGCTTCTGATAAGCAAAAAGGACAAAAAAGCTACACCCTACTCCACTTGCTTCCCATCCAATGTAGCACTACCAATCATCACCTTCCTCTGACAGCCCACTTTCCCTTCCTTCCAGTTCTTAACCAAGCACCTGCAGTGAGTTGTCCTACGGCAAATTTATGGTGCTGAGAGGTCATGTAAAGAGATGGCAGTAGCGAGTTGGCAATAAGGAATTGTGATGAGAAGGCCTTCCCCTGCAGGCCATATTGAGTTAGCAGCGTCAAATCAGTATAAACCCCTTTCACTCTGTCCAGTTAATGACCCATGCAGTCACTAAACCACTGCAACTGGGAGACCTGTGATAGTCATCATTAAACAAGGGGATCACATGAGCATTTCACTTAACAATTGTTTGGCTCAGTGATAAAATTTTGGTCCCAAATGTGATAATCAGTGGAGCACCATCTGTATATTCATTTCAACATTCTGAATTTCTTCTCCCTATGGATTTCCTTTGATTTTTTTAATTTGGAAATTATAGAAACTTTATCAAAGAAGAACTAATAAAGGAGAGTAATTCAATATACCAATAATGTTTTATGGTTATACACAACAGGTGTCCTTCTGATTCAATCTATTGTAGTCTAGCTGGGACTTTGATCAGTCATAATGAGCATGGAAAAGTTTCATAATGAGCATGGAAAAGTTTTGTTATGATTCCTTTTTTGCTGCAACTTCTATCCCACCTTCTGAGTTATTATGGTTCATCCAACTCTTAAATATTCAATTCACACATCAGCTTTTTATGGCAAAAGTATGGTGCTAATATTTACAGCTATTCATTCAAATTCCCTTCCCTCAATCCAGAGGCACATTTGTTTATGGTTTGATTGTCTGTCTGTCTGTCTGTCTGTCTGTCTGTCTGTCTATCTATCTATCTATCTATCTATCTATCTATCTATCTATCTATCTATCTATCTATCGTCTATCTATCATCTATCTATCTATCTATCTATCTATCTATCTATCTATCTATCTATC
>BLBF01020544.1:0-18940 GCA_015471245.1 Laticauda colubrina | reverse complement strand
TTCAAGTCTATGTGTTTCTTTGTCATTTTTTCCAACCACATGTGAATTTTAGTCCAATATTTTCTGGCATTCTCACAAGTCCACCACATATGATAGTATGAGCCAGGTATCTGATGACATTTCCAACATTTTTCAGATTTATTCTTGAACATTCTTGCTATTCTTGTCGGGGGAAGGTGCCACCTGTAAAACATCTTATACAAGTTTTCTTTATATGCTATTGACATTGTCATTTTATAATTTTGAGACCACAATTTTTGCCATTGCTCTAAATCAATTCCATATCCAAAATTCTTCCCCCATGCAATCATAGTTTCTTTAACTTGTTCTTCCTCTAGCTTAATTCCCAATAAATAACCATATAACTTTTTAATCACTTTCTCATCAGTACCCATCAATATCTTATCTAAATCAGTCTGTTTATCATAAAATCCTTCCGTTTTAAAATCTTCAAGATATCTTGAGTGTATTTGCGCATATGAAAACCAATTCATCCTTATACCTTGTTCCTCTAAATTTTGGATCGTTTTAAGTCCACCCTTTTCATCCAACAGTTCCCCATATCTAACTGTTTGTTCCTTTTTATAAATCATAGGATAGGAAAATGCTTCAATAGTCGATAACCAAATTGGAATTTTCAAATAACATTGTTTTTTTATCTTCTCCCAATTTAACCACAAAGACTCCCGTATATAATGTCTTCTGAAATACCCCTGTGTTTTAGTTCCCTTGTACCATAAAAAAGCATGCCAACCCAACAGTAAGTCATGTCCTTCTAATGTCAACAATCTATGTTTTCTTAATGTTATCCATTCTTTGACCCACATCAAACTTGCAGCTTGATAATAAAATTCCCAATTAGGCAGACCAAAACCTCCTCTATTTCTAGCATCTTGCAAAAGTTTTAGCTTTATTCTCGCTTTTTTACCTTGCCATATAAACTTCAACATAGTTTTATTTAAATCTTCAAAATAGTCTTTTCCAAGTCTAATTGGTATTGTTTGAAAGAGAAATAAAATTCTAGGTAAAATATTCATCTTAATTGTTGAAATTCTCCCTATTAATGACAATTGTAAATTTTCCCATTTCTTCAAATCTGTAATTATCTGTTGTTTAAGTTTAATATAATTATTCTCTTTTAATGTGCTACATCTTGCTGTCAAATATATCCCCAGATACTTAACCTTGTTTGTAATTTGAATTTTCAAAAGATCTGTCAGTTCTTCTCTTTGTCTCAATAACATGTTTTTTGTCAAAATCTTTGTTTTATCTTTATTTATTTTCAAGCCAGCCATCTCACCATATGTCTCTACCTTTTCCAATAACTTTGGAGCGGTTTCTAACGGGTCTTCCAGAATAAAAGCTAAATCGTCAGCAAAAGCTTGTAGTTTAAATTCTTCCTTTTTAATTTTCATTCCTTTTATATTTTTGTCATCTCTAATATTTCTATTCAACACTTCCAAAGTTAATACGAATAACAAAGGAGATAGGGGACATCCTTGTCTTGTGCCTCTTCTTATATTAATAAGATCTGTAAATTCTCCCTCCATCATTACCTTTGCTGTCTGTTTATTATATATGGCTTCTATTGCTTGAATAAATTTTCTGGCAAAGCCCATCTGTTCCAATAATAAATGTTAGGGATAACATTGTTCACCCTAACTGTTTTAGGTGAAATACTAACTATAAATCATAGTTAGTGTATGCAGCTTTAACTGTAAAACAGCAATTGTGGGAGTGGTTATGAAAACCATATAAAAGTAGCAAGGCTACAGCTTGCTCTCTCTCACTCTGGATTTGATGATCCCTGATTACTGCTTGGAAGCAATACTGTATTGCTCGAACGGGAGAGACAACAACGGACTGATTTATGTGAACTGACAATAGGATATTCTACATGGACTTTGCTAACTGAATATCCCTGAATGGACTGACTACATGGTAAATGAATATTGGACTGTTTTTGACTATGCTATAAAACTTATACTGGAATAAAATATATTCTTGATAGCACAAGCGTATCTGTTATTTTTACTGTATGTTAATAAACATACAAGCTTAGCTCACTCATTTATCTGTGTGCCTATCTGACTAACGCTGCACATTCTGTTTAGCTTGTCTACCTAACCCTGGTTGGGGAACCCAGGCTTAACAATAATAACATAAATCTCCAGTTCACGTTGTCAAATGCTTTTTGAGCATCTAGGAATATCAAAGCCATTTGTTTTTCAGGATGAGCCTCATAATATTCCAAGGTATCCAAAATTACTCTCATGTTGTCTCTAATTTGTCTCTTTGGTAGAAATCCATTTTGATCTGGATGGATAAAATTATTTAAATATTTTTTCAGTCTTTCTGCTAAAATTGAAGCAAAGATTTTATAATCTGCATTCAATAAGGAAATAGGTCTATAATTCTTAATTTGCAACGGGTCAGCCTCTTCCTTTAAAATAAGTGTAATATAAGCCCCTGACCATGTTTTGGGTGTCATCTTTTTTAACATAACTTCATTCATAATTTCTAACAATGGAGTGTTCAATGATTCTTGAAATTTTTTATAGAATTCTGCCGGAAGCCCATCTGGACTTGGTGCTTTCCCATTATTTTGTCTTTTAAATGCTTCATTTAGTTCCATCATTGTTATATTGCTTTCTAACATTTCTTCAGTCTCTTTAGGTATCTTCGGTAAGTTAACATTCTGTAAATACTGTTTAATTTTTTTCTCATCAATGTTCTCTTGATTATATAGTTGTCCATAATAATCTCGAATAATTTCCTTTTTCTCCTTATTACCACAACAAACTTGACCTTGATCATCTATTAGTTTCAGTATTTTTCTTGATTCCTTCTCCTTTCTCAGTTTATATGCTAGCCATCTACCTGGTTTATTTGCATCTTCAAAATAATTCTGTTTAGAATTTCTAATTTTCTGTGCCAGTTCTTCTTACTCTATTAATTCCATTTTATGCTTAATTACATCCAGTTTCAATTTAATATCTTTTTTCTGTGGTATTTTCTGTAATTCTTTTTCAAGTCTTATATATTCATCTTCCAAGGCCTTAGAGGTTTGTCTTTTCCTAATATTCTTTTTTCTTGTATAGTCTATTATCAAACCTCTTACATATGCTTTCATTGTATCCCAAACATTCTGTATTGAGGTATCTTCTTTTTTATTTTCTTTAAAAAAAAAGACCAATTCCTTCTCCATCCATTGTATAAAATCTTTCTCCTTTAAAATGGTATTGTTTAATGTCCATCTCAATCTTTTTTTTTGTCCCTTCCATTTAATTGTCATTGGACTATGATCTGCCCAAGTACTTATTTCAATATTTGTTTCTTGAATAGTAGATATTAGTTCTGTTGAGATCCAAATCATATCTAACCTGGACCATGATAAATGTCTATTAGAATAAAAAGTATATTGTTTAGTTTTAACATTTCTTTCTCTCCAAATATCTTTTAAGGTTAATTCATCTGTCATTTAAAAAAAAGATTTAGGGAGAATCTTTCTATTTTGTTTTGTTGTTATTGTTATATAGTCCAATTTATTGTCCACAATTCCATTAAAGTCTCCCATCATAATTATGTTAACATAATCCAGTCTAATTATTTCCATATGTAGTTTTTTATAAAACTCTTCTTGTTTATCATTCGGAGCATAAATTGCAATCAAGAGTATTTTTTTATTATTATCCATTATTTCCACCATTAATACTCTTCCATCTTCATCCGTGTAGATCAGTTTTGCTAGAATATCTTCTTTAATGTAGAGAATCACTCCTCTTTTCTTACATTGAATCAAAGAAGTAAATATTTTCCCTAATTTTGGCTGTACTAACAAATGCTCATGTTGCTTTTTAATATGAACTTCTTGTAAGCAAATTATATCAAATTTTAATTTCTCTAATTTGTGAAAAGTTTTCCTTCTTTTAACAGCTGAGTTAAGTCCATTTATATTCATTGTAATCAATTTTTTTTCTTCCATGATTATGCTTTATATTTAGGTCTAACAGCTCTCGTAGCTCTCACTTCACGTTGTTCTTTACTGTCTACCTGTCCACCTACAACTCCTTTCTCTTTTTCAGTCTCCGGTTGTTCCTCCAGAAGCTCAATTAATGAGATCTCTTTCTCTGCCTCCTCTTTTTTTCTTCCAAAAAATTCTGCATAAAAAAATTCTGCTTTTTCAATCGAGTCAATTCTATGTCTCTGCTCTTGCCACGTAAAAATTAGTCCTTCTGGTATCAGCCATCTGTAGTTCACTTCATTTTCCAGTAGCATTTTGGTCAAAAATCTATATTCTCTTCTCATCTCTCTCACTCTTCTAGGTATTTGTTTTAAAACTACAATCTCTTTGCTTTTATATTTCAATACTTTTTCTCTTGCCACTTGTAGTATTTGTGTTCTGATGGATTTTTTAGTAAATCTAATATGTACTTCCTTTGGTAGTTTATTTCTCATCGCATATCTTGTATAAACTCGGTATATCTCATCTACTCCGTCCATCATTTTTTCCTCAGTAATTTCCAGAAGATCTGCCAATATTTCTATCATTATCACAGCCAAGTTTTCTCCTTTTTCCTCTTCTATATTTTGAAATCTAAGATAAAATTCTGATCTTTCCATCTCCCACCTCAACATCCCATTTTTTTCTTGTTCTATCACTGTTAATCTAGTGTCAATATTTCCAATCTTCTCCTCTCTTTGTTTTCCTTCTTCCTCAATTTTTTGGAATCTCTCCTCATATTTTCCCATCATTTGTTTAAAATTTTCATCAGATTTCTCTATTTTTTTGTCCATGGTATCTATTTTTATCTTAATATCTTGAATTCCTTGCATAATCATCTGTAAATTTACTTTTTCTTGTTCCTTATCTTGCTTCAACATTGTCTGAATTGAAAGTTGTCCTTCAAGTGGTGGGGAAGCAGAGGTAGAAGCAAAAACGCCGAATGATTTTGGCTTCCTGCTCATTTTAATATTTCCAAGTCTTCAAGCTCTCTTTGACTTTAAGTCCAGCTGGTATAGTAACCAAATATAGTCCAAAAAATCAAAAAGAAAAAGAAAAAATCCAATAGTAAAAAGCCCAAAGCCAAAAAAGAAAAAAGGAAAAAGGAAAAAGAAAGGTCTTCAGGTTCTTCTAGACCCTAATCCAATTAAAATAGATGGAAGAAGCAAAGAAAGAGAAGAAAAAAGAAAAAACTCTGAGGCTTTCCCTTTGAAATAAAAAGCAAAAATGCTAGAGTTAAAATTAACCAAAAAGGCTGGTGAGTAGGAGTTTCAAAAGTATATATATATATATATATGCACTGTACACTGCGCTTTATTTCTTTATCCAAGGCTCTTATTATGACTGTCTTCTCCAGCAGCTTCAAAGCCAAGCCTCAAATGTTAAAATATTGATAAGAGTCCAAGAGAGCACCTGTAATAATATTTTACTGTATTCTCCCTCTATCTTATCACATTAAAATGTCCTTGAAAAGAAGTGCTTTTATCCCCAATTCAAATAAAATATTTTCAAGCCTCTAGTTGGCAGTGTTACAGCATCTCTAAATACTCTTTCCCCCCCCAGCCAAAAGAAAAAATGTTTATAAAGAACTCAAACAAAGGAAAAAGATAGTCAAAGGGAGCCTCTATCTTAAAAAGAAAGTTAAAAAGATAAAAAATAAAAATCAAGTAAAAAATAAAAATATATATAAGAGAAAATTCAATCCGGTTACCTACAAAGTCACCTTAAAGTCCTCAAAGAAAATAAGAAAAAAATAATAATCCAAGTCTCAATTTGACATCACTTAAACGCCGCTCAACCCAGGTTCAGTCAAAAGAAAAATAAAGCCACAGATTTCTTCTTTGTTCAGGATGTCCTTTCAAGTCTTAATCAATTTATAATGCAAAAGAATTTCTCACCCAACCGATACACGCTCATTTAAATCCCTTTCTTTCCGGAGTTGTCCCGACTTCAGCAGCTTTAGAGGCTGCCTTTCTGCTTCCAGCAAAAGGGCTTCTCCTGGATCAAACCAGAGATTTTGCGATATCTCTGGGATCCTGGGACTGTGCCCTTCACAATCCCCATCTCTACGGGACGGTTTAGGTCCGTTAGAACCGACCAGGGGCGAAAATATCAGTTACGATCTCAGAGCCCCGAGATCACAGCTGTAACACCGAGACGTAGCTCCGCCTTCTCTTGGTTCCTTTTGCTTTTTAAATAAAGTCCTGTGCTTTACTTAACTGTTATTAATAAAGGTTATCTTTGCTTCACACACTTGGGTCATTTCTTTTACTTAATAAAGTGTTGGTGGAAACTTTTAGAAAATGGTTAAGCCTTTGCATGCTTGTGGGATAGGCAGGGATACCTGTGGAATGGGTAATAGCTGTGGGATGGATAATAGCTGTGTGATGTGTAATAGCTGTGGGATAGATAAGCCTCCAGTGCAAGCATAGTGGGACTGTATGGTCCACCTTCCCAGCTGCCACACATATGGCCCTTTATTATCAATAACAATGTAATCATTCATCCACACATTTCAACATAAACACAACTCTTTATTAAATGCCCTGATCATTGTAGGGCCACTCAACATACATGGCACAATGTCTTCAGTGTGATGAGAAAGGCTCAAGGAAGCATCCATTTAGCATCAACCATCCTGTCTTGCCACTCCACTGCTCCATCTGTGGAGTTGCACCAGTGTTTCAGGAGGTTCCGCTGCTTCTTCCCTTCACGTGAAGCTCTGTTGGGGCCTGGTACATCCACAGTGTCGATAAGGTTTCGCCCTGGGTAGAACACTGGGTAGAACACTGGGTAGAACACTGGGTAGCGGGTGCGCAGGAGATTGTGTAGGATGCAGCAAGCTTCCACAATGCTCCTCACGGTCTGTGGGTGATGCTGCATGGTGGTGAGAAGTACCTGGAACCTGTTGGCCAGGGTTCCAAAGACATTCTCCACCACCCGCCTTGCCCTGGACAGCCTGTAGTTGAAGATCCTCTCTTCACGGGTGAGGAGTCTGGAGGTGTAGGGCTTCATGAGGTAGGTTCTGAGGGAGGAGGTGTCATCACCCACAAAGAAGTAGGGCACATCTTGTGTGTCATTGGGTAGGGGGTTTGGATCTGGAAAACCCATGATGAGGTTGCGTTCCAGACCATCCTTGAGATCCCTGGCGTTGTATACCTGGCTATCTGAAGCGATGTATACCTGGCTATCGGTTTTCTGCTAGGTGTCCTTCCACATATTCTAGACATACTGCAGACATCCTAAATATCCGAGATACATCCCATATACAAACATTCTCCACCACCCACCTTGCCCTGGACAGCCTGTAGTTGAAGATCCTCTCTTCATGGGTGAGGTATCTGGAACTGTAGGGCTTCATGAGGTAGGTTCTGAGGGAGAAGCCCATGATGAGGTTGCGTTCCAGCCCCTCCTTTAGGTCACTGGCATTGTATACCTGGGCATCTGAAGCTGACTCGTTGCCTGAAGCATCGATGTACATGAACTTGTAATCAGCATTGACCATGATGAAGAGGATGGTACTGAAGAAGCCCTTGTAGTTGAAATAGATGAACCCTGACTTGACTGGAGCTTTGCAGGCCACGTGCTTCCCATCTATGGCTCCAACGGTGTGGGGGAAGTTCCACCTCTGATACCACTGCTCTGCAACTTTCTTCCATCCTTCTTCAGTGGTGGGGCACTGGAGGAGCTCCATGTATTCTTCGATGATGGCCTGAACCACTTCTCTGACCATAATGCTGATGGTGTTGTGTGGCACCCTCCAGGTGTACTGCATGTTTCTGTTTGTGGTTCCGGAGGCCAGGTGGCGCAGAGTCAGTGCCACCTTCAGCCCAGGGTCCAGGCTGGGATGGAAGTTGGTGCTCTGCTTGGTCAACCTTGGTCTCAGAAGCTCCACAACTTCATCAAACATGGCTGGCGGCATCCTCATGAAGATCTGGAATGCACGAGTGTCTTCGTTCCTCAGCTCCACCATCAGCTTGTCATACAGTCCAAACTCTGCTCTTCTCCCAATCTATCATCGGACCCAGACACTTCTTGGCCGCCTCCTTTTCTTCCCATAGAAAAGGTGAAAGAGCCTGAGGAGGGCTTGGTTCTGGTGTTGAATGATGGCGGCTACCGAAAGGAGTGTGCGTTGATCCATGGTGGAGATCAATGGATGATGTTGAAGAACAAGAGCAAGGGTAAAGAGGTCTGTACCCATGGCTGCTGGACTGGAAGTGAGATCCAGGTGATTTCCTCCCCCTTTTTATAGGAAATATCGATTTTCTGCTAGGTGTCCTTCCACATACTTCAGACATCCTCCAGACATCCTAAATATCCGAGATACGTCCCCTATACGAACATTTTTTCCGTTTTAATGCTTTATATCCGAGGTGCATCCGCTTTCATCCTTTCTACGTCCGTGCTACTAATGCTGTGTGTCTGCTCCATGTCCATTTCGCTTCCTCCCTGTATCTGTTTTCTGCTGAAGCAGATTTGAGTTGCGCAGATTTGCAGTGGATGCCTAGAGGATATAGCGGACGCGTAATGGATGACAATGGACGTATAATGGATGTTCCCCATACGCGTAGTGGATGTAGAATGGACGCATTGGATACTTCATCCACTCAAAAAGTTTTGTGCAGCTCAAAACTTTTTGAGCAGATGAAATCACAGTAGACGGATGCTGGACGGATAGAGAGTATGAAAAACGTATGCAGTGAGTACACAATGGATGCATCACGTTTTCCAACGGATGGCAAGCTTTTTTGTCCATTTTACATCCTCTTTGCATCCATTGGTGCAGTGTTACATGGGCTTAAGGAAGAAGATCTAGAACAACTGATGGTGGGAATACTGGCTGGATTATTGAATAAAGACAAAGATTATATTTTAAGAAAATTTGATGAAGTTTACAGGGTCAGTACTGACTATGCGAGATGCCATAAATGCCCATGAGAAGTCCATATACGTTTTACAAGAAGGAGTGTTCTTGATATTATATTTAGGATGTCCAGGAATGGAACAATTATATACAAAGGTAAAGAAATTACAATTCTTAAACAAATCCCAAGAAGAATAAGAGAAACAAGATGAGACTACAAATTTTTAGCTGCTTACTTAAATAAAAAAAGAATTGTATTTAAATGGTTAATCCCAGAGGAGATGTTAGTTTCATGGAAAGAAAGGAAAATTAAAATAGATACCATGGAAAGAGCCCAAGAATTTTATGAACAGTTAGTAAGTTCGTAAGACCTGAGTAGTAAGGAGGAACTGGAAATCAATTTACAAGAAGAGCAAAACCACTATAGAAACAAAAAAGAAGGAACTTTAAACCAGCAAGCACTAGGAGAGACTGGAGTTATCATGAGACAAAGAGCGAAACAGAATTAAGTAAATGGAAGAAGAAAAGAAACTATCAATTTATATAATTGACCT
Organism: Laticauda colubrina; assembly: GCA_015471245.1. Lineage (NCBI taxonomy): Eukaryota > Metazoa > Chordata > Lepidosauria > Squamata > Elapidae > Laticauda > Laticauda colubrina. The sequence continues at coordinate 9,519 of BLBF01020544.1, read as the reverse complement.
AAATTCGACGTTAAAAAGAAAAAGGATATTAACAAAACTAATTAAACAAAATGCTGATATAATATGCCTACAGGAAACCCATATAAGAAAAGAAGATGAAAGTTATTTAAATTGCCTGAAACTAGGGAAGCTATTTACTGCACCAGCAGACACAGGAAAAAGGAAAGGGATTGCAATATATGTTAAAGATGATTTGAAATCAGAATTAGTATGGTCAGACCCTGAGGAAAGAACCTTGGTTTTGCAGATCTGGATTAACAACATTTCAATTTTGTTAGTACTAATTTATGCCCCAAATGAAGATCAGAAAGAACTTTTTAAACATCTATACCGAAAAATAATAGGATTTGAAAAAAGGAATATCGGTATTATAGGAGATTTTAACTCTATTGCCGATTACCAGAAAGACCATAATAATGGGGGAAGAATAAGAAAGGGAAAAGAGAGTTCCCTAAGATATGTAAGGAAATGATGAAAGAATTAAATTTGGTGGATTTATGGAGAAGACTATATCCTGAAAAAAAACAATTTACATTTTATTCCAATCCGCATCAAATATGGACACGAATTGATATGGCATGGAGGAATGAGATCAAAGAAATTGATATATTATCAAATGAATGGGCAGACCATCACCCAATTCAGATAATATGGAAAGGCAGAAAGAAACTAAAGAAAAGATGGACATTAAATATCCAATTATTAAGAAAAAAAGAATATATTGATAAACTTAAAGAGGAATTAAATTATTTTTTAAAAGAAAATGACAATGGAGTAACTACAAAACAAAATATTTGGGATACAATGAAGGCAGTAATAAGAGGTATAACAATTTCTTACAATGCCAAGAGGAATAAAGAAAAATATGCCCAACAAAATAAACTGCAACAACAAATTAAGGAATTAGAAACGCAATTACAGAAGACCCCAAAGAACTCAACATTGCAAAATCAGATAATAACAGCTAAACACAAATTGAATTTAATTGAACAAGAGAAAATGATTATACATTTGAATATGACCAAACAAACCTACTCTGAGAATGCTAATAATCCAGGAAGATGGTTAGCTTATAAACTAAAAAAAAATAAAGAAAAGAGACTGATATACCAATTAATAGACAGGAATTGTGACGTACAACAAGAGATAGAACAAAAAATAATAATTGTACATAAATACTTTGAAGAGTTATATAAAAAGGAAGAAATAAATGAGGACAAAATAAGAAAATACTTAGATAAAATTAAAGATAAAGAAATTGAGAAAGAAATGATAGAATTACTTAACATGATATATCTTTGAATATATCTGAACTGAAATCAGCAATAGAGAACCAAAAAAATAATAAAGCCCCAGGCCCAGATGGGATTCCAGGAGAGCTATATCAAGTAATTGCAGAATAAATTGGACCTTTTATGATGGACATTTTCAATGATGTATTAATGGCGGCCAAGATGCTGGACTCATGGAGGGGAGCACTGATTTCACTGATCCCGAAGAAGATATCTGAATCCTGATATATCAATAATTACAGACCAATTTCATTATTAAACACCGACTATAAAATATTTACCTCCATTATAGCTAATAGACTAAAAAGAATTTTAAATTTATATATACATGAAGATCAAAATGGATTTCTCCCAACCAGACAGATTAGCAATAATTCAAGAACAGTATTAGATATTTTAGAATTTTATGAAGCCCACCCTGAGAAACAAATCACACTCATGTTATTAGATGCTGAAAAGGCCTTTGATAATTTAAATTGGCAATTTTTAATTCAAAAAATATATTATATGAAATTAGGCACTAAATTTGAAAATATTATAACAACTATTTACGATACACAACAGGCCAATATTATAGTAAATGGGGAATATACTCGCCCAATAAAAATAGAAAAGGGAGTTAGACAAGGTTGCCCGCTCTCCCCCCTCCTCTTCATATTCTCATTAGAAACATTATTAATACGAATTAGACAGAATTCAGAGATAAAAGGATTAAAGGTTAAAACAGAAGAATACAAGTTGCAAGCGTTCGCTGATGATATGGTTTTCTTTATTGAGGAACCAATGGAAAAAGGACAAAAATTGATTAATGAAGTAGAACAATTCGGAGCAATAGCAGGACTCAAAATTAATAGGAAGAAAACAAAATTAATGACTAAAAATTTAACAGAAAAATAGAAAAAAGAATGAGAAGTTATGGGAATACAGGTGACAGAGAAAGTGAAATATTTAGGAATATGGTTGACAGCACATTGCAAGGCACTTAAAGAAAATACTTATGATAAGTTGTTGCTACAGAAAAAGAAGGATTTAGAATTATGGGGTAGACTGCAACTCTCACTATTGGGTAGGATTGCTACCATTAAAATGAATATTCTCCCAAAATTTTTATATTTATTTCAGATGATTCCAATTAAATTACACAAATTTTTTTTTTTGAAGAACTTAACAAAATAACCACTAAATTTGTTTGGCAAGGGAAAAAACCCAGAATAAATTTAAAAGTAATGCAGGATATGCAGAGCAGGGGAGGGTTGGCACTTCCAAATTGGGAATTATATTATATTGCTGCTACTCTAGTATGGTTAAAAGATTGGGTGGACTTAAAAAATAAGATAATTTTATTTTTAGAAGGCCACAATTTACAAAGGGGGTGGCACGCCTTTTTATGGGACGTTGGGAAAGTTGACCAGAAATATTCCATAGACACTTAATTAGAGACTCATTATTAATTAATTGGAAAAAAAATGCACAAAAAACACTACTTAAAAATACCGATCTGGTTATCAACAATGGAGGCAATGATCCATCCAAATAATTTGGATATTTCTAAAATGATCAAATACAAAGATTTATTGGACATACAAGGAAATTTGAAATCATGACAAGAACTTCAAAAGCGGGGATTTAAAATAGAACAATGGGTATACCTAAAAATTCATAGTAGATATAAACAAGAAAGAAAGGAATTTGGAATTAATAATAAACCCCAATTAGACAAAATTTTATGAGGACCAGGTAAAAAAAATATAACTAAATTTTATAATTGTTTATTAGAAGTAGAATTAGAAGAAGAAACAGTAAAAGGGAATATGATAGCCTGGAGTAGAAATGTAGGATGTAACATCACTTTAATAGAATGGGAAAAAAGTCTGGGGAAGAAATAATATTACAAAATCGGCAGCATATAAAGAAAACGCATATAAAATGTTTTATACATGGCACCTTTCCCCTTTGAGATTGGTGAAAATGTGCCCCAAAATGAGTCCAAAATGTTGGAAATGTAAAAAAAGAGGGAACCTTTTTTCACATATGGTGGTCCTGTATAGAAGCCCAAAAATACTGGAAGAAAATTAGAAATTGGCTGGAAGATATAACAAAAGAACAGATCGAATACAAACCAGAGTCCTTTCTGCTAGGGATTTTTGATAAACAAATATAAAAATAAAACAAAATAGATAACAATACAAATACTAACAGCGGCCAGATTGGCCTTCACTCAATGTTGGAAGCACCCTCATATACCTACAGAGGAGATGACCATCCAAAAAATTTCAAATTGCACAGAAATGGACAGATTAACTTCAGCTTTAAAAAACAAAGATAATTCAATATATTATAATAGCTGGAACTATTGGTATAAATGGTTAGAACAAAGATGGACTTTATATCATAAGATAGTATAAATTTATATGAGTGATATACAAATTTTTGTATGGACAAGGTGTGCAGATATGGCATAATTAAGAGAAGAAAAGATCTTACAAACAGTCGAAAATAGGAATGTTTTTAAATTTTCTCTGTTTCCTTCTCCCTATCCCTTTTTTCTTTTCTTTCTACTCTTTCATGTATGTATGTGTTGTCGAGTTCTTGTTTTTTTTTTTAGTTGTAAAATTAATAAAATTTGTTTTTTTTAAAAAAGAAACCTGGATCTTTTTATTTTTCAGGAAGGCGGAGAACAGTAAGAAGCCTGCGTTCCTGGGCTAGCAAGCTTCTTATGGTAAGTGGCCTGGTTCTTTATACCCTTTTCTCCCTTTGAAAGTTGATTTTGTGTGAGTGTTTGTATTTGTGGCTAATGTTTCAAATCCTGTTTGAGTTTGTCTTTATTCCTGCCGGAGGGCAAACTGCGCGGTGTGGAATTCAAACTCTCCGCGGAGTGGCCAGATTGGATCATTGGTTTTCTTTAATCTCTTTTAGCTTGAAGATAGTTTTTCATATTTGTTCTGTGGCAATCTCCTCTCTGTCCCTTTTGCAATTTATATTTTGTAACTTTGGTCTGTTTGTTTTGCTTATTTGGTATGTCCTGTGTTTGTAAGGGTTTTCTAAATTATCTTTTCTTTCTTTTTCTTATTTGTCTAGTTTTCTTAATTACTTAGGCTTTTGTTTATAGGGATTCTTTAATATTTTTTTTTGATTCCTTTTCCTTTGTAAGTTTGTTTTCTGGCTGGCCTGATATTCCCTTTGGGCTTTTCCTGTATTTGTGACACTACTGCTTTCGTGAAATTCCCTTTCCACGATCCTTTTTTTTTTTTTTTTTAGGGCAGTCTCTGATTGAGAGTCTGGGTATACTTGGTATTCGTGATCAATCTGGATCGTCATCATGGCCGCCTGTCTCCCCTTTCTCTTCTGAGAGGGGATACAGGCCTTTAGGCAACTAAGGCAGGGTGGTATGCATTGACAGAGGCAACACATGAGGGCTCCAAAGACACAAAAATTGACTATGGTTGTTATAAGGATTTTGAGCCAGTGGAGATCTGGTATCCATGAGAAGAGCCATGAAAACTCTAGGAATGATTGCTCATGACCAATATTCTGAGCTAGCTCTTTCAGGTGGTGGATGTCCCTCTCTACGGGTCCTGAGGTTTCATCTAGGTTGAAGCAACACATCCTATGGAGTGTTTCACAGCCATAATTATGCTTCATGAAAAGGAAGTCTATTGCTGCCCTATTCTCCAGGGTGGCTTCTCTGACCTCCCTCAGTTCTCTGTTAAGGGCATCCAGGGCCTGGGAGGTCGAATTCAAGCCTTCTGCTAGGGTACATGCAAGGCTATTCAAATTTCTAGAATTTCGCACTGTCAATCCAGGTACCCCTACCAGGGATATTTCCAGTGAGACATATTCTGTTTTAGTGAGAATGGAGACTTTAGAGTCACAGTCTGAGTCTAGGGTTTGGAAGACTCTCCTGTGCTGTCTCTCTAAGGATATCATAAGCATGGTTAAACTTCCCAAGGTGAAGAGGCCATTGGTGGCATTTGCAGGAAGGTATGAGTAGTTCTTTTAAGCCACAAAGGAAAAGCCACCCTGGTGGGAGCTTCAGGAAACTATATGAGAAGATATGGTCTCTGTGTAGTTGCATTTTAGTTCTGTGTTGCTAAGGCTGGTGCATTCTGTGACCCTAGGTGTGCTGCACCCAGTGAAATTAAAGCATCTCTCAGAGGTGGTTACTGCAGCAATGTGTAGGGTATACATGGTGTGGTCTTTGGTTTTTGTAGAGTGGCCCCAGCTAAAAATGCTTTCGTAGGAGTCAGGAAGGTTTCAAAATGTGGTGTAGTTAATGATGTTATGTGGCCTTGTTGCCACTCCCATTAGGCATGTGGTTAAGATGTCCTTTTCTGATTTCCATCCTGCTAAGCAAAAGTTAGTGGTGTTGAGTATTTCCCTTGCTAAATATTCCCAGGTATGTTTCCTTTCTCAGGGATAAGCTTTGGTTCCAGGAATGCAGTTGCTTGTGTTAGAAGTGTTACAATTGTTACAGATAATAATACATAGTATATATTGCATTTCATGTTTCCCATTGCTAGATTCCTTTTCTTCCCTCCCCTCCCTTTTTTTTTGTACAATGTAAAAAAAGGTAACAATAAAATGTAAAAAAAAAAGGTATAGGTCAAGTCTCAAAAATTACTAAAAGGTATGGCTGAAGTCTCTTCCTTGTTAAAAAAGAAAAAAGGAAAAAAAAGGGAAAAAAGAAAAAAAATGGAGAAGGTGAGAGAGAAAAAATAAAAAATAGAGTTTATAGTTCAGCACCTGGGAGCCCACTTTTGTGTAATTCAGTGTTTGCACTTGGTTCCTCAAAGATGTGTGGTTCAATGGTGTTGAAGAATGCTGCAAGCATCCATTGATCTGTGTCCAGATTTTTCTTGAGTTTGATGGGTGGGATTGATTGTGGTGGAGTTTGGCTATGGTCTATGACTGCTGACTTTGCATGTGTCCAATGTATCCAAGAGTCTTGTTCTGCAACCTTTTTGGTGGTGTGTGTAGTTAGTAAGACTTGGTAGGGTCCTTTCCACCTGGATTGTAAAGGTGAGGTTCTAGTGAAGAACTTGATCCATACCCAATCTCCTGGCTCATGTGGATGCAGGGCTTCTTCCAAGGTCTGTGTCAGTGCACTCTGGGTCCAGAGGGTCTGTAGTCTCTTTTGCAGGGCTGTAAGATAAGAAGAGAGAACCATATCCCCCCTATCTAGGCAGACAGAATGAGGATCAAGGCCTTGTAGGGTATTGGGGGGGGGGGCAACCAAAAAGGATCTCAAAGGGGGAAATACCTATATTTTGCTTTGGTCTAGTTCTGATATAAAATAGAGCAATTGGGAGCATTTGTGCCCAGGAGAGGTGTGTCTCCTGACAGAGTTAGCTCAGTAGGGTCTTCACCTCTTTGTTTGCTCTCTCCACGGGTCCTGATGATGTCAGAGATAAGGGCACATGGAGGTTTTGGGTGATGCCCAGAGCCTGGAATATATGTGTGAGGACTTGTGCTATGAAGTGTTTTCCCCTATCCATGTCCAGAATGGTGAGGCACAATGTCCTTGAGTAGGTGCCTGGCTGTTTCTAGGGCAGTAGCATGGTGGTATGGGAAGGCCCCTACCCAGTGGGTTAATTGGTCCTTGCAGACAAGGGCATATTGATACCCATTTTCCTTAGCTAGCTGTATATAATCCATTTGGATCTTTTCAAATTGTTTCTGTGCCCAGGATCTTCCTCCTTCATGAATTGCTTTTCTGGAGGTGGTACTATTTGCTTGGCAGGTTTGGCATGTAGTGACTATTCTTGTAGCCTCACTATAGGCTCCAGGTGCATGCCATACCCTCCTGATGGAATTGACAGAATGGCTCCTGATAGCTTGCCACAATGTCCCTTTGTATGTCGTCTTTGGCAAATTAGCCTTAGGAGATATAATGGGGCTATGGGTCTGCCATCTGGGACTCTCCAAAATCCTTGCTCAAAAACTGCTGAAAATTTTTTTTCCCATTGTTCAGATTACCCTTTTTCTTGAAATTATTTGTATGGTCATTCTGGTTTAGTTGTTAAGGCTGGTGTCATGAGAGTATGAGGCAGAGGTTTGATTGCCACCCATTTGGCTGTTGCATCTGCATATTGGTTTCCTTTTGTTATTGTAGAGTCATCTGTTTGGTGGGCTTAACAATGGATGACTGCTGGTGCTTGTGATAAGTGGATGGCTTCTAATTGTTTGGCTACTAATGGTGCTTGTACTATCTGTTGTCCCGCTGAAGTTAAAAATCCCCATTGTTTCCACAGAGCTCCTGTTGCATGGCAGACTCCAAAAGCGTATTTGGAATCTGTATAGATGTTAGTAGAATGGTTCCTTGCAGCTTCGCAAGCTTTAGTTAAAGCTATAAGCACAGCTGCTTGGGCACTGTGGGAGGGGGGAAGCCCAGATTATTTCTTATAGGGAGACTACAGCTACTCCTGTTACTCTTTTGTTTACGTGCATGTAGGAGGAACCATCTGTGTTGGGGTTTTGTTGGGGTTTTCAATGTTGGGGTTTTGTAGCGGGGTATCTGTCAAATTGGAGCGGGGCAGTTCAGCGTCATGCACTAAATGGAGGCAATCATGGAGATTACCTTCCTCCTGTTCTGTGGGGAGCAGGGAAGCTGAGTTTTGAGCATCACACCTCTCAATGTAATGTGATCAGAGGTAAAAAGTTCAGCTTCATATTGAGCCAAATGCTGCTGAATAAAAGCTTGTGTCTGGCTCTTGAAGAGAATTGCAAAAACTTCATTGGGGACTTTCAGCAACAGTGGATATCCTAGGACCAAACCCCTAGATCATTTCACAAGTTTGACTGTAGCCACCACGGCTCTTAAGCAGGGGACAGCCCCTTGAGCCACTGGATCTAGGGTTACAGAACAGTAAACGACTTGTCTATGTGTGTGTCCAAAAGGCTGTGTTAGAATGCCAGAGGCAACACCTAATTTTTCATGGATGAATAAGGTAAAAGTTTTCCTATTGTCAGCTAGCTCAAGTGCTGGGGCTTTCCTTCATGGTCTGAAGTGTTTTGTCCAAAGTTTTGGGTCATTCAATGGGGTCAGGCATGTTTTTGCCTGTTAGTTGAACGAGTGGTCGGGCTAATTCTCCAAATGTGGGGTTCCATGGACAGCAGAAGCCCAGTACTCCCAGTAAGGCTCTGACTTGTCATTTTGTCTGGGGTAGTTTCATGGCTAAAATGGTTTCTACCCAGTTAGGGGCCAATTTTCTAATTCTTGGTGCAATAATGTAGCCCAGATATGTTATTTCTTGTTTTAAATGTTACAATTTGAAAGAGGAGGCTTTGTGCCCTCTTTCTTCCAGGGCTTCAAGTAAGTATGGGGTGTCTGTTTTAAATGCTAGCTTGGTCTGAGATGCCAGCAGTAAATCATCAACATATTGGATGTGGTAGGGAAATGGAGGAGAGGTCTGCCCTTAATATTTGTAAGAATAGGGTAGGGGATTCAGTGTAGCCATGTGGCAATTGAGTCCAGGTTGGTCTTGCCAAGTAAAGGCAAATAGATATTGGGATGCTGGTTCCACCGGAATGCTAAAAAAAGCAGAGCACAAATCTATAACAGAAAAATAGGTTGCTGAGGCTGGCACCTCGGTGATTATAGTTGATAGGTTAGGCACTATGGGGGCTCTTGGTATCACATGGTTATTAATGAGGTGCAAATCCTGCACAAATCTAAAGATGGGGTTTCCATCTTTGTCCACTGTAGATTTCTTCACAGGAAAAATGGGGGTGTTGCAAGGAGAGGTGCATTTAATGAGAATTCCTTGCTTTAGGTATGCTTATATTAATTCCTTTATGGGGTGAATTGCCTCTGCAGGGATTTTATATTGGGGCACGCATGGAGGTGGTCTATGTTTCACTTGGATAGTGACAGGTGTTGCTCCTTTAAGTAGTCCCACTTCTGATGCATCCCAGCCCCATAAGGAGGGTGGCAGGCTTTTTAAATCTTCATGAAGCCCCATTTTGCTTGTTATCAGCATGATTGTCTTGTGCGTGCCTTTTCCTGGGATCTCCAATTGCAGCCCTTGTTTGCCACATGTTATGGTAGCTCCCATTTTACATAGGATATCCCTTCCTAGTAGGGATAGTGGGGACTGGGGGCAAATAGTGAAGGAATGGTTTACTGTGAAAGGTCCTTGTTCTACTGCTACGTTGTGGGTAAATTCTACAGGGATTAATTCCCCCCCCTCCAATTATGCTATCCTGAGCCCCTACAGCCACTGAAGCT
>BLBF01020543.1:0-12060 GCA_015471245.1 Laticauda colubrina | reverse complement strand
ATATATATATATATATATATATATATTATATTAGAAACTTGGTCTATTTCTTAGGCTTATTTTGAGCAGCAGAGCCTGTAACCTGTATTAAAGTCAGTTATTGAATCATACCTTGAAAGATATCGCAACATAAAATATAAGTCCCCCAGTGCTGACTCTTAATATGATTTTAAAATTGGAAGTTTGAGTATCTTTCCTCCCTATATATATCTATTAATAATCATAATTTAACTATGGAAATTTGACCCAAAATATTTAAATAGGCTGTGATGCATGAACATGGAATCAGAACTGATCTGGAACCCATTGTGAGTCAGGTACTTCAACTCAGTCCAGGTGGCTCGTGGCCACAAGGATCCTTTAATCCAAGCCCCTTCCCATTTCCTTCTATTTATTCTTTTCAACCCTATCCTTCCAACCACATACATGAACAGAGATAACAAAGGATTACAGTACTTAGATTCTCTAACCAGTCTAGTTTAATTCTGCATTGATCTTGTGCTCCTCCCTACCTAACTTGCTTTGTGTTTATAATATGACAGCTATCCACAAAATAGATTACGTTTTCATCTTTCAACTGAAGAAGGGGCAGAGCTAGTGCAGCCATCTTTGGTCTGTGCATCCGCCACTTAGTCTGCATCTAGTCGTGCTAGTGGGAGGTTTGTATTATTGCCTGTTATTTCACAGCAAACATTTGAAATGTGTGCTGCAATTGAAAATCCCACGAGTTGTGAGGTGCGATCAGTGATAAGGTTTTTGTTGGCAAAAAACTATAAAGTGATTGAAATTTTTCAGCAACTGTGTGAAGTGTACGGGGACAACATCATCACTGAAGGTGGAGTGCGCCCCTGTGCATTAATTTTAAAAATGGACGAACTAACATTCATGATGAACAGCGGAGTGGACATCCGAGCATTGTGACTGATGAACTGGTCGCAAAAGTCGATGACAAGATTTGTGAAAACCGCCGTTTCACAGTAACAGAACTTTTGCTTAGTTTTCCACAAATTTCACACAGTTTGTTGCATAAAATTGTTACACAAAAGCTAGGCTACCACAAATTTTGTGGAAGATGGGTGCCAAAAATCCTGACAGAAAACCACAAGAGTCAGCGTATGGCCGCATCATTGACATTTCTGTACTCTTACGACAAAGATGGAGATTCACTTCTTGATCGAATCGTAACTGGAGATGAGACTTGGGTCAAACATGTGAACAGCGAGACCAAATTGCAGTCTATGGAGTGGGGGCACACAAATTCCCCATAAAAACCAAGAAAATGTTTGCAAATGTTCTCTGCAAGGAAGGTTATGGTGACTGTTTTTTGGGATAGGCAAGGTGTGCTTCTTATTGATTTTCTGGAACATGGTGCAACAATAAACTCTGTGAGGTATTCTGAAACACTGCAAAAACTAAAAAAAGCAATTCAGAACAAGTGTAGAGGAAAGTTAAGCACAAAAAAATTGCTTTTGCATGACAATGCCCGACCACACACAGTAAATCACACTCGAAAAGTCCTGAATGCTTTCAAGTGGGAGATTTTTCCTCATCCGCCCTACAGCCACGATCTTGCACGAAGGACTACCACTTGTTTCCAAGGATGAGGACCTGGCTTGGAACACAGTGCTTTGACGATGACGTGGAACTGCGGGTGGGCGTGACTGACTAGCTCAAATCTCAGGCGGCTGAATTTTATGACAATGGAATTACAAAGCTTGTTCACTGCTATGATAAATGTCTCAATTTGTTCGGTGAAGATGTTGAAAAGTAGTATTTAAGTGTCATTTTCAAGTGTATATAATAAAAAAAAATTCCCTTTTTTTTATCGCAAAATGTAATCCCTTTTGTGGATAGCCCTCATATTAACTGTTAAAATATATTTTGCCATCATTTGTATTTTATATTATTTATGCCATAACTAATATGAAATACAGGTAGTCTTCAGTCAATGACTGGTTGCGTAACATCATTTGAAGTTATGCTGCACTTCAAAAGAGATTTTTAGGGTTGGATTTCAAGTTCAAATAACCACTACCTTCATGGTCACATAGTCACATGATCACATTTTGATTGATTGGCAACTGCTCCACATTTATGGCTGCAATTTATAACACTTTTTGTCAGAAACTAGCATTTATTTCTAGTTTCCAGTAAAAAATATGCCCATTGTGAAAAATGGGTTCACTTAACAACTACAGTTATCACTTTTTAACCCCAGTCTTTGCTTAATGACTACTGCAAAAAATGTAAATTGGATCCATCATTTGATGACCCGCTTAATGATTGGTATGACTTACATTGGTAATTTACAGATGTAAGTCAATGACTGTGTAATATTATACTTTCCTGTTATAATTAGCAACCTTTTTACGAGTACCAAATGTTAAAAGATTCCATTGTGGTGTCTTTTCCTCATCGAGTTCTTTAAACATGAATTCTTGTTTCCATTAATTCTTCATGAAGCATTCTTTGGATTTATTGTTTCCATTCAGTTGGAGGTTAAGGCCATGTCACACTGCCCAACGGATGCAAAAAGGACACAACGGATGAGCAAAATGTTCCATCCGTTGTTATCCGCTCTCAAAAGGGGCAAAAATTTGCATAAGCAGAGCGGATAACATGGAAAGGAACGGACGTGGGGAGGATGCAGAGCGGATGTATAGAGGATGCGTAGAGGATGCATAGAGGATGCGTAGAGGATGCAGAGCGGATGTGTAGAGGATGTGTAGAGGATGCAGAGCGGATGCATAGAAGATGCAGAGTGGATGCAGAGCGGATGCAGAGCGGATGAGCTGCATCCGCTTTCATCCTTTCTCCATCCGTGCTACTAACACTGCGCGTCCGTTCTGCTTCCTCCCTGCGTCCGTTTACTGCTGGAATGGATTTGAGTTGTGCGGATGCACAGCAGATGCCTAGCGGATATAGCAGATGCATAATGGATGCAGAACGGATGTCCCCCGTATGCCTAGAGGATGCAGAATGGATGCATTGGATACATTTTCTGCTCAAAAGTTTTGGGAAGCTCAAAACTTTCTGAGCGGATGAAACGTCAATAAACAGATGCTGGACGGATAGAGAGGAAGCAAAACGGAGGCAGTGAGTACATTGCGTTAACCAACGGATGGCAAGCTTTTTTGTCCATTTTACATCCTCTTTGCATCCGTTGGTGCAGTGTGACATGGGCTTAAGAGTAATAATCTCTTTTCCTTTTGGCCAAAAAGCAGCTAGCTTGAAAGGAACTCTCCATTTATACTATATGCTTCTTTTTAATAATTCTTCGGTTGACGGTTTGAAGCTTTTCTTTTTTTAATATAGTATGGCAAGATAAATTTCTTGAAAAAAATAAAAATTTCTCCATCCCAATTTATCTCTTTGAGTCCCTGAGCTTTTTCAGAACTTTTTCTTTCACCTGATCATTTATACATCTTAGTGTATAACTTGATTTTGGCAGTTGATTGAACTTAGGAGAAAAGACTCAGACATATTTTACATCATTATCTGAAATGTGGTAGCTTGTATTTACTGAATAAAAATAATCTTTTATGTATATTCCATGATTTTTCTAAGTCTTGAATAAGTTCCAAATCCATCTGGGTGACCTCTGAAACCAGAGAGATTCATTTTTTAATCTTATTAACTTGTTCATTCATACATACCAAGTCTCTTCAAATCAAATGGTTGATGTATTTCATTCTCCCTTTAGGCTGAGTTGCTTAATCAGATTTCTCATCAAGTCAACCTGGATGCTTTTTCTCAAGTAGCAGTCAAATTTCTAACCATCTAAGGTTTTTCAGCTTCTCTGTATTGTTAGAGCAGACATCCCTAATTTCCTCTGCTGTTTCAGGGATTATAATTTTTACACATTTCTTTATTGTTAAATTTTCTAATTATTCAGAAATTTATAAAATAAAATTGGCAAAACTATTAGAAAAGCTCAGTCACAAGGGGAACAATCAACTTACTACATATTCTTCTTTGGTGGTCAGTTACACCCTGCCTACTGATTGCCATTCCAAAAGAACAATAGATCTTATTTGTAAACTCATTTTTAAGGTGGTTTTCAAAGTACATTAAGCCTATCATTATAAAAAATGTAGATAAAAGCTGGAAAGCAGTCTTGAAAAATGCCAGTCAGATGAAACAGATGCAATTGTAGAAGCCCATGTCCAGTCTTAAACCCAAGTCAACATGGTTATAGAAAGCAGTCTCAAACAACCTGGTGAGAAGGGAAGACAATGTGACTGGTAGTAAATGTTGCTCTGCAAATGACAACTACTGAGCATGTTGGTAATCCCATTCTCAGGGAATCATACTAAATTGTAATCAGGGCAAAAGCTGTTTCAGGAGAAGAGGAAAAATACTATTTTAAACTGGAAAAATTAAGGACAACTTGTAGTTGCTTCAATTATAGGCTGAAAATGAGATAAAAACAACTTGATGAGGACATGCTATATAAAAAAAGGTAGAAGTGGTTGCATGATTATGTTGTAATGGTTATGAGGAAGAATCCTCAGGCTGTGTAAATTTTACTTTTTAAAGGAAGGTTATTTGCTAAAAAAAAGAGTTGGATGCTATAATTTATAGATTTGCACATAGATAAGGGATAGGTTATAGGAAGAACACTCTATCTTCTTTATGACAGCATTTTAGATGCAGGCACATTTAGATCCCCATTTTCTTCTTTTGCTGGCTAAATATTCAGCTGTTTCTTATAGTTCACTACCCCTTTTCTGAACAACTTATTGCTTTTTTGTGGATATACTTCTGTTTGTTTAGGTCTCCCCTGAAATGTGTATCCCAGAACTAAATGAAGTAGTCTAACCAATACACTGGTATAAACATTAGCTGTATTTCTAAAGAAACAAGTTATTTCATTTTTATATCAAGTGAAGCATGTAGAGATAAGGCTATAAACTGCTAAAGGATTATTGTACAGTAAGAAGAATGCAATCATATTTTAAGATAAAGACCAGTAGTCAACCCATAAAAAGTTTAGAAATTGTCTTGTCATGTTAAAGAATTTCTAAAACAAACTATGCTTACAGATGGAATGAAAAATGTTAGAAAAAAGAGACAGCTTTTCTCTGCTCAGTAATATTGCATTCTTAAGCCCATGTCACACTGCCCAACGGATGCAAAAAGGACACAGCGGATGAGCAAAATGTTCCATCCGTTGTTATCCGCTCTCAAAAGGGGCAAAAATTTGCATAATCGGAGCAGATAACACGGAAGCGGGGAGGACGCAGGGCGGATGGAAAGTGGATGCAGAACGGAAGCCCAGCAGATGGAACCGGATGAGAGGGGATGGCGTGTCCGCTAGGCTTCCGGGGGACCTCAGCAAAGATGACGCAGAACGGATACAGCGAATGCACAGCGGACGCCGAACGGATGAAGCAGATGCACAGCGATGCACAGCGGAAGCCTAATGGATGCCTGGCGTTAATTGCGCATGCGGGGAGGATGCATTGCATCAGCCCCGCGGATATAACGGAAGCAGCTCGGAAGCAGGTCTCCATTCAGAGGAAAGACCTGCTGCCAGACACATCGACTGCCTTGCCTGCCCTGCCTGCATGTCTGCCTGCCAGCCTTGCTGCCAGCTTTGCTACCAGCCTTTCTGCCAGCCTCCCTGCCAGCCTCCCTGCCAGCCTTGCTGGCTGCCTGCCTGCCAGCCTTGATGCCAGCCAGTCTGCCTGCCAGCCTTGTTGCCTGCCTTCCTGCCAGCCTTGGTTCATGTCTGCCTGCCAGCCTTGGTGCCTGACTGCCTGCAATCCTTCCTGTCAGCCTTGGTGCCTGCCTCCCTGCCAACCTTGGTGCCTGCCTTGGTTCCAGCCTTCCTGCCAGCCTTGGTGCCTGCCTGCCTCCCTGCCAGCCTTCCTGCAAGCCTTGGTGCCTGCCTCTCTGCCAGCCTTCCTGCCAGCCTTGGTGCCTGCCTCCCTGCCAGCCTTCCTGCCAGCCTTGGTGCCTGCCTTCCTGCCAGCCTTCCTGCCAGCCTTGGTTCATGTCTGCCTGCCAGCCTTGGTGCATGCCTACCTGCCAGCCTTCCTTTCAGCCTTGGTGCCTCCCTCCCTGCCAACCTTGGTGCCTGCCTTGGTGACAGCCTTCCTGCCAGCCTTGGTGCCTGCCAGCCTTCCTGCCAGCCTTGGTGCCTGCCTCCCTGCCAGCCTTCCTGCCAGCCGTGGTACCTGCCTCCATGCCAGCCTTCCTGCCAGCATTGGTGCCTGCCTTCCTGCCAGCATTGGTGCCTGCCTCCCTGCCAACCTTGGTGCCTGCCTTGGTGCCAGCCTTCCTGCCAGCCTTGGTGCCTGCCAGCCTTCCTGCCAGCCTTGGTGCCTGCCTCCGTGCCAGCCTTCCTGCCAGCCTTGGTGCCTGCCTCCCTGCCAGCCTTGCTGCCAGCCTTGGTGCCTGCCTGCCTTCCTGCCTGCCTTGGTGCCAGCCTTCCTGCCAGCCTTGGTTCCTGCCAGCCTTGGTTCCTGCCAGCCTCCCTGCCAGCCTTCCTGCCAGCCTTGGTTCCTGCCAGCCTCCCTGCCAGCAAGCAACCCCACAACCATGCAGAAGCACGGCAAGCCTCAGTCATCTGCTGCCAGCCCTGGCAAGAGGGACAGGGCTACCATCCCACCCCCTGGCCCTCACTCTGGTTCTCCTGGGGCTTCTGCAACACGGGCTTGCTCTTCTGGGGCTGGGGCTTCTGCTGCTTCTGCTTCTGGAGGAGCTGATGGCAAGCACTCCAGCACCAGCCACCTCCACAGCACCTGCACCCTTCACCCCTGGGACTGAGCGACCAAGAGGAGTACCAGAGACTAATTTTTGTCTTATAGCTTGTTGTTAATAAAGTCTATTTATGATTCACACACTTGCTTCATTTCTTTTTTTTAATAAAGTTTTGCTGGAAACTTTTAGAAATGGTTTAAGCCTTTGCATGCTTGTGGGATGGGTAAGGATAGCTTTGGGATGGGTTAGGATACCTGTGGGATGGGTAATAGCTTTGGGATGGGTTAGGATAGGAGTGGGATAGATAAACCTCCAGTGCAAGCATAGTGGGACTGTATGGTCCACCCTCTCAAGTGCCACACCTACGGCCCTTTATTATCAATAATAATGTAATAATTATCCACACATGTCAACATCAACACAACTCTTTATTAAACGCCCTGTTCATTGTAGGCCAACCAAACATACATGGCCCAATCTCATCCGTGTGATGAGACAGGCTGAAGGAAGCATCCATTAAGCATCTACCATCCTGTCTTGCCACTCCACTGCTCCAGCTGGGGAGTTGCACCAGTGTCTCAGGAGGTTGCACTGCTTCTTCGCTTTATGTGAGGCTCTGTTGGGGTCTTGCACATCCTCAGTGTCGATCAGGTTTCACCCTTGCCTCCATTCCCCAGGCTCCATGTCCCCATTGCCTTGCTGGAGGTCCACAAGCCTGTTCTGAAAGACTGGGTAGCGGGTGCGCATGAGATTGTGCAGGATGCAGCAAGCTTCCATGATCCTCCTCACGGTCTCTGGGCAATGCTGCATGGTGGTGAGAAGTACCTGGAACCTGTTGGCCAGGATGCCAAAGGCATTCTCCACCACCCGCCTTGCCCTGGACAGTCTGTAGTTGAAGATCATATCTTCACGGGTGAGGAGTCTGGAAGTGTAGGGCTTCATGAGGTAGGTTGTGAGGGAGAAGGCGTCATCCCCCACGATGAAGTAGGGCACATCTTGTGTGTCATTGGCAGGGGTTCTGGATCTGGGAAGCCCATGATGAGGTTACCTTCCAGCTCCTCCTTGATGTGACTGGTGTTGTATACATGGGCATCTGAAGATGAGCCATTACCTGAAGCATCGATGTACATGAACTTGTAGTCAGCATCGACCATGACGAAGAGGATGATGCTGAAGAAGCCCTTGGAGTTGAAATAAGTGGACTCCGACTTGGCTGGAGATTTGCAGGCCATGTGCTTGCCATCTATGGCTCCAACGGTGTGTGGTAAGTTCTACTTTTGATACCACTGCTCTGCAACTTTCTTCCATCCTTCTTCAGTGGAGGGGCACTGGAGGAGCTCCTCCTTGTATTCTTCGATGATGGCCTGCATCACTTCTCTGACCACAATGCTGATGGTGTTGGATGGCACCCTCCAGCCGTACTGCATGCTCCTGTAGGTGGTCCCTGAGGCCAGGTGGCGCAGAGTGAGTGCCACCTTGAGCCCAGGTTCCAGGCTGGGCCGGAAGCTGGTGTTTGCCTTGGTCAACCTGGGTGTCAGGCACTGCACAACTTCGTCAAACTTGGCTGGAGGCTTCCTCATGAAGTTCTGGAACGCCCGAGTGTCTTCGCTCCTGAACTCCACCATCAGCTTGTTGTACAGTCCATCCTCTGCTCTTCTGGCGAACCATCTTCGGATCCAGATTCTTTTTGTGTGGCTCCTTTTCTTCTCGCAGTAGAGTTCACAGAGCCTGCAGATGGCTTTGCACTGTTGCAGAACGATGGTGGCTGCCGAAAGGACTTTGTTACAATCCACGGTGGACATGACTGGATGCTGTGGAAGAAGAAGAGGCAGATGAAGGCTGCAGAGGTCTGCACCACTGGGCTGCTGTTCTGAAAGTGAGATGCAGGTGAGTTGCTCCCCCTTTTTATAGGCAGGATAAGTTTTCCGCTAGGCATCCTCTAGGCATCCTCTAGACATCCTTAATATCCAAGATAGGTCCCCTCTGCGAACATTTTTTCTGTTTTAAACGCTTTGTTTCCGCTTGGCATCCGTTCTGTATCCATTCTGCATCCATTCTGCATCCGTTCCGCTTCCTCCCTGCATACGGGCAGATGCGAGTTGCGTGGATGTGTAGCGGATGCCTAGCGGATATAGCGGATGCGTAACAGATGTGTAATGGATGCCTAGCAGTTGCGTAGCGGATGCATAATGGACGAACTGGATACATTTTCCGCGCAAAAGTTTCGGGCAGCCCAAAACTTTTGGAGCGGATGAAACGTCCATAAACAGATGCTGGACGGATAGAGAGGAAGCCAAACGGAGGCAGTGAGTACATAGTGTTTTCGAACGGATGGCAAGGTTTTTTGTCCGTTTTACATCCTCTTTGCATCTGTTGGTTCAGTGTGACATGGGCTTTATGTGTAGTGCTGATATGAGAGACAGAAATTGTCATCAAGCATGAATGGAGGCATACTTGATTAGAATTTCTATGTGACTCAACCAACGAGTTTGCTGTCACAAGTGGTTGCTATGATGCCTATATCCTCATGATATATGTATGTGCAAGAGCCATCCTAGGTATCAACAAGAAAGCATATAAAAATCAATTTCCTACAAGTATGACAGACTCCAATGATGTATAATGGAGAACTCACCCATGCAAATACTTGGCTACCGAAAAAACATGGCAGCATGCAGCTTGAAACTTGTCTTATGAAATATGTCCACTCAAAGTGACAGGCATGGGAAAATATTAATAGAGATCAGACATTGTTCATAATAACTGAAGTGGTAGTTCTTTTTTCTTGTAAGCAAACACAATACTAAGATAAATTCATTGTAAAATGTTAAAACCAAAGATTTTTGTATTAGAAGGCTTTTAATCTTTTCCTTCATCATACAATATTTGAGACAATGTCTATATTTGGAACAAACTCTAAAATATAAAGTTCAGCAAACAATAAAATGTTAAAAATATCCAAGATCCGAAAATCTTTACAAATCATTCAAGTCTATATTATAGGGTTTGTCAGTCTACAGACCAGACATGATGGAGCCCTCCAGCTTTCCATTTTTGTACTTCCATCCAATTTTAGATTGCCAAAATTCATTGGCAACATAGGTAATATTTAGTGACATTTTTGTCACTGAATATTGAAAGAGATCAGTAACAGGAGTTATTGATCTCTATCCAGCAATAGAAGTTGGATTTTATTATTCTATCCAGCAATAGAAGTTGAAGGCCTTCTATTATTGTGACATAACATTCACTAATTAAATTATAATATCTCAAAATTATTGCTTGGCTTGACGACAGCAGCAGTCATATTCGCTTATCTTTTGATAAAAAATGGATGATACTTAAATTATATATCCACTTCACACTTCTACATTATTTATTTAGTATATGGCATAAAAACATGGATAACAGTAATAAGATTATATAGAAGGAGCATATAATACTATGGTACATGTATGATATAAATATATAAACTTTGTAAGATTTGATGAATTCAATAAATTATATACATATTATATGCTACATTTTAAAATATCTTGATTCATAAGAATGAAATAAGTCTTTATATATTAATATCTAGACCATTTATGCAATTAAGGGCAGTATTTGTTAGTTGGAGAAAGTCTGCTTTTCTTCTGTACAAGCTTTCAAATGGCAGGTAGTGACGATGTGATCCAATGCTTGATGAGATCCACATAGTCATAGTCAGGGAAGGATAATCTGTCCCATTTAAACAGAGTCTTGACAGATGCTATGTCAGTTGCCAAGTTCCGGATCCCAGTCAGAGTTTTCCAGCATTGAATATAGTATATGTTATTAAAAACCACTATTTTTTGTGTTGGACCAGATATATTTTTTCTGGAATCTAGACCATTGAATAATTCAGTTTACTTTCCACTGGGATTTTACATCAGAGTTAGCATAATGCACTATCAGTGGAAGGTTCATGGATTTAAGCCTTCCAATTGATAGTATGGCATATTGAAATGTACCAGAAGTTGTGAGTTACTGTCAGAGCTTTTTTTTTTTTTTGTACACTCTTAGATGGCCATCTTGTTGTAAAGGCTGGTGGGGTGATATTGCTTGGTATGGGAAGGCAGCAGGTCTTGAAGCACTCATTTATTATCTGCATTGTATTGTTCAGTCAAGCACTCAGTTTATTTGTATGGCAGCTGTTCATCTAGACAGGGCTTTGATATTTAGCTGTAGAGTACACCAATCCCAATGCTTGAGCTAAAGGCACCTTAATAAATTCCACAAAGTTTATGGAGTATGTGAGTTCGGATATTAATTTTTACTGCAATGCTCTCTATGTGTTTGTTATGAGAGAGGGTTCGATCTAATATTAAACCAAGGTATTTTGGAAAAGAGTTATAAGGTAGAAGGCTATTATTGAAGTATACTTTTGGAACTTTTTTGTTTGTTTGTTATTAAGGGTGAAACACTGTTTCTGTTTACTCATGCTTGAGATGAGTCTCTAGTCAATAAAGAACTTTGTCAGAGTTTTTATACCTTCTGTGAGGGAATTTCAGTATCTTCTATATGTTCGTCTTGTGTTGCTAGAACTAGGTCATCTGTGTAAACAAATTTCCCTAGTAAGTAATCACCTACTAATTAAATCTACTTTATGTGTATCTCAAATCTGAGATTAATTTTATTAACACAACGAAAGTTAGGTTCAAAAAGTGAAGAAGTCCAGTATATGAAAAAATATTACTAAATATTGTTGTGGTAGATTTTTATTGCTCCATATCCAACTTACACGAATAACAATGGGGATTGAATGTGCTGGAAGAAATTCAACGGAAACACATTCAATATTTTAAAAAACATTGTTTTAATAAGCAAAACACAGCATTTATCAGGTAGTTTGAATTTTAGCTTTTATCCCCAAATGTATTATATTACAATGATAAAAGTGTCAGGTTCGGTGTGAAAAGGAGTAATACCATGAGACAAGTACCTAAGATCTCTTTCTATATTATGCCAATTTTGCAAATAAAATATGGCTGTGACATTTATTGAAGCTTTTATTGCTTCCCGTTTCTTAGACCTTGTGATAACATGAAAAATGTGCATATTCTTGCATTTACATAATGTGTGTTGTATATACATGTACAAAAATAATAAGCAATGATCTATTTTACTTATAAGTTTTTCTTATTAAAATTGTGGCCATTTCATTAATACATTTTAAACAGATCCACTTCATATTATGTAACATAGAATGGCTCAAATATCTTAACAGAATTGAGAGTTCTGTTAGGGAGACTTTTAGAGGTAGTGATGGTTGTTGTTGCTATTATTATTATTATTATTATTATTATTATTATTATTATTATTATTATTATT
>BLBF01020541.1:0-14072 GCA_015471245.1 Laticauda colubrina | reverse complement strand
GATATAGATATAGATATAGATATAGATATAGATATAGATATAGATATTCAGCTTTGTTCAGATATTTTTCCATGTCATTAGAGTTGTGCTTTTAAATTTGTAGCAATGTTTCGGCAGAATCTCATCTACCATCATCAGGCTTCTGCAATACAACTTTAAAGGTACAACTCTAATGACGTGGGAAAATACCTGAACAAAGCTGAATACTATACATATAGATACCCGCGAAAACTTAAGAAAACACACACACACACACACACACACACACACATGTATATATATATGATATGGATCTTTGGTTATTTGGGTTTCTCCCACGTAAAATTGGAAGTATTTTATATATATATATATATATAATATATAATAAATATATTTATCACAGCCAGGCCCCCAACCAATAAGAACACACCCCCAGCCAATCAGAACACAGCCAAACCCCCATCCAGTCAAATCGCACCCCCACTGGCAGTTAAAAGGAAAAAACAGCTGCAACCTCACATTACTCTGAGAAGCACAAAGCCGAAGACACAAGACTGAAGATGACGAATGAGTATTTGTCAAAACGTCAGCAAAATATTTCCAATTTTACGTGGGAGAAAACCCAAATAACCAAATATACACATACAAATACCCGTGAAAACCTCAGAAAACAAATGTGTGTGTGTGTGTGTGTGTGTTTGTGTGCAAGTCTTGGCGTGTTTGGATATTTTCCCATGCAAGGTTGAGAGCATCTTGGCAATGTTTCAACGAGGTCCCACTTGCCATCTTCAGGCTGGTGCTTTCGGTTTCGTGCCAGTGCAAGCAGTATGTGATCGGAGCTGCTGTCTCTATTTAAATACTGGTGGTGGGGGCTGGTGTGCTGGGCTAGTTGGCTGTGCTTCTGCCTCTTGATTGGTTGATGTTGGCATAATGGGCTGTGTGATGGCCTTGTGAGTTTTGTTATGGAGATATCCTGGATCTTTTGCTGTAATCTCCTGGGTCATTTGTTTTGTAGTGATCTTTTTTTCCATTAGCCTCTCGTGTTTTAACAGCTTAGGTAATGGGTTGTGTGATGGGCTTCCAAAATTCGAAGCCAGACTAAAACCCAGAATGTGAGATCACAGCCACCCGCTCAGGATATCACATCAGAAAATTCAGGAAATTACACCACAAGAACTCAAGAAGCAAATGACCCAGGATATCACAGCACAAGACCAAAGATACCACAGCAATAAGTCTCACAAGGTCATCACACAACCCATTACCCAAGCTATTACTACACAGGAGGCTAATGAAAAAGAGATCAAAACACAAACAATCCAGGAGATTATAATGCAGGACCCAGGATACCACAACAAAAGAACTCGCAAGCCCATATATATATGGATCTTTGGTTATTTGGGTTTTCTCCTGAGTAAAATTGGAAGTATCTTGTCAACATTTTGACAAAATCTCATTCATCATCTTCAGGCTATGTGCTTCTTGGGGTAATGTGAGCTTGCAGCTGCTTCTTCCTTTTAACTGCTAGTGGGGGGGGGTGACTTGATTGGGTGGGGGCTTGGCTGTGTTCTGATTGGGTGGGGGGTGTTCTCATTGGTTGGGGGTTTGGCTGCATTCTGATTGATTGGGGGGTTGGCTGTGTTCTGATTGGTTGGGGATGTGTTCTGTTCAGGTGGGGGCTTGGTTGTGCTCAGGTTAGTCTTAATTGCTGGGGGATTTGAGCTGGTGAGCTGTGATCCTGTTGTTTGGCTTTATATTTGTGCTACATCTTCATGGTTGGCGTCCATTCACTTCATGTATTGGTCAGAGGGGTTTGAAGCGGGTAGTGATGCAGCTGCGGTACGGCTTCTGGTCCGTGGTCATGTTTCATCATCTGTGTGGGTGTGAGTCTGCTTTCTACATGGAGGTGTGGTGGTAGCATCTTGTGTGGTCCTCGTGGGTGTGGGTCTGGTGTCTAGAATGTTCTTGGGGGGGTTGTATTTGTTCTGGATGGCTGTCAAGGCTTCTTTTATAGGCACTTGGATGAAGAAGGATATGACATCGAAGCTCACTAGTAGGTTGCTGGGCTGTAAGTTTTGTTTCTTTATGTTCTTCATGAACTGCGATGAGTTTCTTACATGTGAGTTGATGGATTCTGCATAGGGCCGTAATTGTTTGGTGAGAAATGTGGCTAGGTTTTGTACAGGTGAGCCTATGGAGCTGACTATTGGTCTAAGAAGGGTTCCTTCTTTGTGTATCTTGGGGAGACCATAAAGCTTAGGGCATCTGGATGATTTCTCTCTGGGTATGATTCTTTGCTAGATTCTTTCACTGATGGGGAAGGCTTTTATTTTGGATCTGGTGGTTTTTTTTTCTGGGTAGATGGTGGGGTCTGTGTTTAGGGGTTTGTATGTGGGGTCTTGGAGTAGGTTGGTTAACTTGGTTTGGTAGTCATGAATACATTTTTTCCCATGAGAAATCAGGATCAGTCAAGGGTTCAATAGATCATTAGAGATATAAGATATGTCCCTGGGAAAGCAAGAGCAGCAGTAACAACCAAAGTTGTTGTTTTTTTTAAACCTAAAAATGGGATTGTGAAGTTGGCAAAGAGCCATCAGCACCTCCTTTTGTCATCTTCTTTTTCATTTTGAAGTAGTATGGCATGGTAGCACAGATAATGCTTTAACTTCAAAATTACATTAATAATGAAAACCCCTTATGTGTCCTTCTCATGACAAACAGTAATTCTGTTCACAATGCTTTGCTTAGAAGCAAGTAAAGTATTGGGCTAATAAGTAATGCATTGGAGTGATAATAGTTCAGAGAGACAGAGAGAAGTAATGAAGTTTCATTATCTCCTTTCTTTGTAACAAGATAACTATCTTGGACATTGAATATTGGCAAGATGATTTAAGAAAGGGTACAGAGAAGAGCAACAAAGAGGATAAAGGAAATGGAGGATAAATCATATGATGAATGGCTGATTGAGCTAGGTATATCCAACCTGTTGAAGGTAAGGATTAGGTAAGACATGTAACTGTCGGGATATCACAGAGAAGAGTGTGTTGACTTATTTTTTAAAGCAGAACAAGAAATAATGGCTGGAGCTTGTTAAGGACAGATTCAATCTAGAAGGAAAATTTTTCTAACAGTGAGAACAATAACCAATGGAATTGCTTGCCTCCTGGATCTGTGATAGCTGAAGGTTTTTAAAAATAGATAGGACAGCCATTTGACTTGGATGGTATAATGTCTCCTGTCTATAGAGATTGGACTAAAAACCTATGAGATACCTTCCAGTTCTATGTTTGAAGATAACTAGTCTTTTTTCCATGGATAGGAAAACAACATATGTGAAACTACACCTGCCAAAAAGTAAATTAAATTTTGAGAGGTAGGCAAAATCTGGGAACGCTCATGAGGAAGGCTTATCTTTCAATATGTGTATCTGAAGTTTTTGATTGTCTGCCTCTCTAAAAGGCACAAATATCCACAGAGAATAATGGAGGTGAGTGAGCTTAATTAGCAAACATTTGTATGTTTTGGTTCATCTTGCCTATCTTGCTAATATTTTTCAGGATGTTCAGGCCCAGGAAAGCGTATTGCCTTTCTACAAGAAGAATTTGCTCAAATGCTCATACTAAATTTACTGAATTACATTCACAATTGCAACATCTAATTGCAACATTCATAAGTTAATTATTTTATAAAATCTTTTTTATTTATATGCAACCAGATGCATGTTTAATTTGTTCAGATTGAAAGCTGTATGATTAATTGATTAACAATTACTGTGATTATGGTCCAGGATATTTTTAGTTATTGTTATTTTTAATTAAATATTGAAACCTATATTATATTTAAGTTCCTCAGTTTAGTGTCCATGAATTATTTATTCTTGTTTCTTATTTTAACCTCTCAACAAAGCTAAAATATAGGCTAGCTTGGGTTGATGCTTAGTGAGGTTTCATGCCTGCATAAAGATTGAATCTGGTTGCTCCATATTTTACACATAGCAACACACATACAATTGTTGTAACCTAACTTGATGCATCCAGATGTGCTTGACCAACTCTCATCATTCCAGGCAGCTTGAGAAGGTTCCTATTGACTGAAATTATCCAACATATCTGGATGGTGCTGGATTGGGGAAATTGCACTTTTATGTCAAATTCATAGCTAGGCTGAGAGAAATATATGCTGTGTATTTGGGAAGATGTTTTAAGAAATAAACTAATTAGTTTCAGGATGGACAGTGTACTGAAATACTGTAGGTCAGAAATATTCCCAGCTTATCCCTCTCCCCATCCAATTCATTAATGGCTGAATTCATTAATGGTTGAATTAATTCATTTACACTGCTAAAATTATCTTAGCAGTGGGGAAAGCAATCAACAAGGTGAAGTTGCCAGTTGGTTTGTTTTCATTAGTGTATGAATAGAACCAGGGTGTTTGCGTTCCAGCAAACCTCCATTCCAACCTATAACTCTGAGCCAGACATCTTTCAAAAGTTTCTTTTATTTGGATAGTAACTGGCACAACTGTGGAATCCCGAATCTGAAAGTTCTGGGCTTCCTTCCAATAAGAAAAAAACTACAAATCCATCCCCTGCACCCATCACTACATCACATGTCCCAGTCACCACCTGTCCCAAAGTAAGACTTCCTTTCACTACGTGCAACACAATCTGACCTTGAATCAGAAAAAGAATGTTATTATGTCTAACTAGATATATTCCAATGAACTCCCCCCTCCCACTTTCCCAAGCTCAATTGTGGTAGCGTGGGAGCATCGGGTCTTGATATGGCTTCCAAAGCTGACAAAAGGGACATGACATTTATCCATGATAGTATAAGAGGACTAATAGGAAAATTGACTCTGGACACTCATTGTCTTATTAAAGTAAATGAAAACAGGAATTGTGAGGGAAAGAAGAGCTACAATGGGCTGCACGTATGTAAATTTTTCTTTTCTCCTTCATTTATAATGATAATGAAGAAGACTATTTCTGACATTGCAAATATTCCTAATGTTAAGGTACTAAAAACTAGAAGTAGGGATTGAAGATACCTATTTGGTATTTGTTTGTCAAATTGACACTCAAAATGCACAAGTGGCCTGTTTCAGCATAGTATCTTCTTTGTTTGAATTATAACCATATTAATAATAGTTTCCAGGATTTAAATCATGATTTTTTACTTCAAAAATACACTTTATTATTCTAAGACTTAAAATGACTTTAAAGGACACCCTAAGGGGAAAAAGAATCTTTAAAAGTTTTGACAGACCTGAATAAGCGGCGGTTTTTAAACAAAAGTGTCAAAGTAAGGCTTTGCTTTATGGTTTTTTTTTCTTATGGCTGGACTTCTATTGTGATTTTGCACTTGCTAACTGGACTGGTTTTTTATCTATTTATATTTATTTTTTCTCTTCTTTTTTGACTTTGTAATATTTTAAGTTAGAGGCTCCCTTAAGTTATACTTGTTTTTTTTTTAAAACTTTTATTACGTTTTGCCTGGGAAAGGAGGGGGAGAATGAGAGTAAAGAAACTTTGCAACACTGCCAACTAGAGGCTTGAAAATATTTTAGATGAAGCTGAGAAAGCTGAGAAAGAAAGCTCTGAAATTCTTTTTCAAGGACATTGCTACATGATAAGATAGAGGGAAGAGCATGGAAGAGTGTTATTGCAGGTGTTCTTCTGGATTTCCATAAACAATTGAAACTTGGCTTTGAAGCTTGGAGAGAGCTATGACAAGAGCCTTGGATAATTAAATAAAGTGCAGTGTGTCTTTTTTATTTTCTTAAGTTGTGTCACCCCCGCCCTTACCAGCTGTACTGTTACATTTTTCTTTTTAAAACCTTTATTTTTGTAATATTTTCATCTTTGCTTTGTATTTTAAAGGGAAAGCCTCAAAATTTTCTTTTTATTCCCTTTCTTCTTTGGGATTTTTTGTTTTTGATATGCTTTTTTTTCATTTGAGAATTCTCAGTTGGATTAAGGTATTGAAGAACCTGAAGAATTGCTTTTATTTTTTTTATTTTTTTGCTCTTTTTAAACTTTTTTTTATTTTTCTCTTTCCTTTCTATCCAATTATTGATTGGATTAAGGTTAAGAAGAACCTGAACAATTTTTTTTCTCCTTTTCTTTTTATTATTAATGGGTTTTTCTCTCTACAATTCTGATTTTTCATTTTGGATTATAATTGTCTATTTCATAATTGGATTAGGGTTTAGGAGAACCTGAAGATCCCGAATTGTTTAAAATGAGTAGGAAGTTTATAGCTTCTGGCTCCTCAAGGTCTACTTCTGCCTCCCCATCATCTGGAGGACAATGTTCAATTCAGACAATGTTAAAGCAAGATAAAGATCAAGAAAGAGTGAATCTACAGATGATTATGCAATGAATCCAAGACCTTAAAATAAAATCAGATACCATTGAAAAGAGAATAGAAAACATTGAGCAAAGAACAGAGAAAACTGATGAAAAAGTGGAGAATATTTAACAAATGATGGTGAAGTATGATGAGAGATTCCAAAAGATTGAAGAAGAAGATAAACAAAGAGACAAGAAGATTGGAGATATCAATATCAGATTAACAGTGGTTGAACAAGATAAAAGTGGGATGCTGAAATGGGAGATGGACAGATCAGAATTCTATCTCAGATTTCGAAACATAGAGGAAGAAAAAGGACAAAATTTAGAGATAATGAGATAATGATAGAAATATTGGCTGAAGCTTTGGAAATAGCAAAAGAGAAGATGATGGATGGAGTAGATGAGGTATATTGAGTTTTTACAAGATATGCGATGAGAAATAACCTACCAAGAGAAGTTCATATCAGATTTACAAAAAAAGCCATTAAAACACAAATGTTACAAGTGGAAAGAGAAAAAACATTGAAATACAAAGGCAAAGAGATTGTGGTTTTAAAGCAAAGAGTGAGAGAGATGAGAAGACAATGTTGATTTTTGACTAAAATGCTATTGAAAAAAGAGGTGAATTATAGATGGCTAATCCCAGAAGGGTTAATGTTTACATGGCAAGAACAGAGATATAGAATTGACTCAATCAAGAAAGCAGAATTATTCTATGCAGAATTTTTTGGAAGGAGAGAGGAGGAGGCAGAAAAAGAGATTTCACTAATTGAATTCCAAGATGACCAAAGATGACCAAGATCTACAAGAGCTGCCAAACCTAATTATAAAGCATAATTATAGAAGAGAAAAAACTGATTACAGTGAATATAAATGGACTTAATTCAGCTGTAAAAGAAGGAAAAATTTTCACAGATTAGAGAAACTAAAATTTGATATAATTTGTCTACAAGAAGTACATATTAAAAAACAATATGAACAATTGTTGATACAACCAAAATTAGGGAAAATATTTACTTCTTTGACTCAATGTAAGAAAAGAGGAGTGGTTTTATATATTAAAGAGACCATTTTAGCAAAATTGATTTATACTGATGAAGACGGAAGAGTATTAATGGTGGAAATAATGGACAATAATACGAAAACACTCTTGATTGCAATTTATGCTCCGAATGATAAACAAGAAGAATTTTATAAAAAATTACATATGAAAATAACTGAACTGGACTATGTCAATATAGTTATGATGGGAGATTTCAATGGAATTGTAGACAATAAACTGGACTATATAACAACATCAACAACAACAAAGCAAAATAGAAAAACTCTCCCTAAATCCTTTTTTAAAATGATAGATGAAATAAATATAAAATATATATGGAGAGAAAGAAATGTTAAAACCAAACAATACACTTTTTACTCAAATAGACATTTAACATGGTCCAGAATAAATATGATTTGGACTTCAACAGAATGAATATCTAATATTCAAGAAAGAAATATCGAAACAGGTACTTGGGCAGACCACAATCCTATGACAATTAAATGGAAAGGACAAAAAAGAAGATTGAGATGGACGTTAAATAATACTATTCTAAAGGAGAAGGATTTTATAAAGCGGATGGAGAAAGAATTGGTTTTTTTCTTTAGAGAAAATAAAAAAGAAGATACTTCAATCCAGAATGTATGGGACATAACGAAGGCATATGCTAGAGGCTTGATAATAGACTACACAAGAAAAAGGAACATTAGGAAAAGGCAAGCCATGGAAGCTTTAAAAGATGAGTATAAAAGACTTGAAAAAGAACTACAGAAAATGCCACAGAAAAAAGACATTAAGCTAAAACTGGATACAATTAAACATAAAATGAGTTTAATAGAGAAAGAAGAATTAGCACAGAAAATTAGAAGTGCTAACCATAATTATTTTGAGGATGCAAACAAACCAGGTAGATGGTTAGCATACAATTCAGAAAGGAAAAAGAATCAAGGAAAATACCACAGTTAACAGATGATCAAGGTCAGGTTTGCCACGGCAATAAAGAGAAGAAGGAAATCATTTGAGACTTTTATGGGAAATTATACGAGTATAAAAGAGTATAAGCAAGATGAAGAAAGAGTTAAACAGTATTTACAGAATGCTAATCTACCTAAGATACCTAAAGAGACTGAAAAAATGTTAGAAAGCAATATAACCATCATGGAATTAATTGAAGCACTTAAGAAGCAAAACAATGGAAAGGCACCAGGCCCAGATGGACTTCTGGCAAAAATCTATGAAACATTACAGGAATCGCTGAACCTCCCATTGCTAGAAGTCATGAATGAAGTTATGCCAAAGAAGAAGATACCTAAAACATGGTCAGAAGCCTACATTACACTTATTCCAAAAGAAGAGACTGATCCATTACAAATTAAGAATTATAGACCCATTTCTTTATTAAATGCAGATTATAAAATCTTTGCTTAATATTGGCAGAGAGATTCAAAAAATATTTAAATAATTTTATTCATTCTGACCAAAATGGATTTCTGCCAAAGAGACAAATTAAAGATAATATGAGAGTAATATTGGATACTTTGGAATATTATGAGGCACACCCTGAAAAACAAATGGCTTTGATATTTTTAGATGCACAAAAGGCATTTGATAATGTGAACTGGAGATTCATGTTATTATTATTGGAACAGATGGGCTTTGCCAGAAAATTTATTCAAGCAATACAAGCCATATATTATAAGCAAACGGCAAAGGTAATGATAGAGGGAGAATTAACAGACTCTATCAATATAAGAAAAGGTACAAGACAAGGTTGCCCACTATCAACTTTGCAATTTATATTAACTTTGGAAGTGTTAAATAGAAACATTAGAGACGAAAAGAGTACAAAAGGAATGAAAATTAAAAAGGAAGAATTTAAATTGCAAGCTTTTGCGGATGACTTGGCCTTTATTTTAGAAGACCCTCTAGAAACAGCACCAAAACTATTGGAAAAGATAGAAACATATGGCAACGTGGCCTGCTTGATAATAAACAAACATAAGACAAAGATTTTGACAAAGAATATGTTACTAAGACAAAAAGAAGAATTGACAGATGTATTGAAAATTCAAGTCACAAAAAAGGTTAAGTACTTGGGGATACATTTGACAGCAAGATGTAGTATATTAAAAGAGAACAATTACATTAAACTTAAGCAACAGATAGTAATAGACTTGACGAAATGGGAAAACCTACAATTGTCACTAATAGGGAGAATTTCAACAATCAAAATGAATATTTTACCCAGAATTCTATATTTGTTTCAAACAATATCAATTAGGCTTGGAAAGGACTACTTTGAAGATTTAAACAAAATTGTGTTGAAATATATATGGCAAGGTCAGAAAGCAAGAATAAAGTTAAAACTCTTACAAGATGCTAGAATTAGAGGAGGATTTGGTCTGCCTAATTGGGAGTTGTACTTCCAAGCTACAAACTTGACATGGGTTAAGGAATGGATAACATTAAGAAATACTGGATTGTTGATATTAGAAGGACATGATTTGTTGTTGGGGTGGCATGCCTTTTTATGGTATAAGGGAACTAAAATACAGGGTTATTTTAGAAGATATCATATACGGGAGTCTCTGTGGTTAAATTGGGAGAAGATTAAAAGACAATGTTATTTGAAAATTCCACTCTGGTTATTATCTATTGAAGCATTTTCTTATCCTATAACATATAAGAAGGAACAAACAGTTAGATATGGGGAAATTTTGAATGAAAAGGGTGAACTTAAATCGATGCAAAAACTAGAGGAACAAGGTATAAAGATGAATTGGTTTTCTTACGTGCAAATAAATTCAAGGTATGAAAAAGATTTTAAAATAGAAGGTTTCTATAATAAATTGACTGATTTAGATAAGATTTTGACAGGTACTGATGAAAAGGTGATTAAAAAACTGTATGGATATTTATTATAAATTAAACTAGAAGAACAAGTTAAAGAAACTATGATTGCTTGGGGGAAGAATTTTGAATATGGGATTGATCTAGAGATATGGCAAAAATTGTGATCTCAAAATTATAAAATGACAATGTCAACAGCATTTAAAGAAAATTTGTGTAAGATGTTTTACAGGTGGCATTTTCCCCCGACAAGAATAGCAAGAATGTTCAAGAACAAATCTGAAAGATGTTGGAAATGTCATCAGATACCTGGCTCATATTACCATATGTGGTAGACTTGTGCGGATGCAAAAAAATATTGGACTAAAATCTACACGTGGTTGGAAAAAATGACTAAAAAGCATATAGATTTAAAACCAGAGATATTTTTTTATTGGGAATTCTACCTGATATATACAGCAAAGATTTAAAATATTTGATTGTAAATGTATTAACAGCAGCTAGGATTATATTTGCTAAAAATTGGAAAAATGAGAAAATACCATTGCAGGAGGAAACTATCAAGAAAATACTGGAATGTGCTGAAATGAGTAGATTGACATTTGAAATTAGAGAACAAGAGGATAAACAATTTTATAAAATTTGGGACCTTTTCTGTCAATGGCTAGACAACAATATATAGTAATAGAATATATAGAATTATAGAAAATAATGAATATATAAAGATGTATTTCTTTTTTATTATTATTATTATTACATATATAAAATGTTTTTAGGATAGATTTGGGAGGACTATATGAATTGTTATAAAATAAACTAAGTCAAGTATAGCTATCTCGCAAAGTATGAATGAACAAAATTATAGTCAAATGATTGATTAATAATAATACTAGGATATTCAATTTCTGATTGATAATATGAGTTATTATGTAATGTAACTGTAATTGTGTGGTTGATTTACAAATTTTTTGTTCATCGATTTCATAGTCACAATTACAGTTACATTACATAATAACTCATATTATCAATCAGAAATTGAATATCCTAGTATTATTATTAATCAATCATTTGACTATAATTTTGTTCATTCATACTTTGCGAGATAGCTATACTTGACTTAGTTTATTTTATAACAATTCATATAGTCCTCCCAAATCTATCCTAAAAACATTTTATATATGTAATAATAATAATAATAAAACACAACTCAATCATGGCAAAGCAATAGACACAATCTACATAGACTTCTGTAAAGCCTTCAATTCAGTGGTACATGACAAACTACAACAAAAACTAAAATCTTACAGTATCTCTGGACAACTGCATAACTGGATGGAAGCATTCCTGTCAAACAGACAACAAATGGTCAAAACTGGGAGTGTCTTATCAAATTCTGTACCTGTTAACAGTAGAGTCCCCCAAGGCAGTGTTCTAGTACCAACTCTCTTCATACTCTATATAAATGATTTCTGTGATAATATTAACAGCAACTGCATTCTCTTTGCTGATGATGTAAAACTTTCCAACACTACAGACAATACTGCTACCCTTCAAAAAGACCTCAACTACATATCAGAATGGTCAAACAAATGGCAACTTCAAATCTCAACAAATAAATGCTCTGTCTTACATATTGGCAAAAAAAATCAGAAAATAAAATACAAGCTAAATAGTCAAGACCTTGTTGATGATCCAAATTCTGTCAAGGACCTTGGAATACTCATCTCTAATGATCTAAATGCTAGAGCCCACTGTAACTATATAGCCAAAAAGGCATTAAGAGTTGTTAACCTAATCCTACATAGCATTTTCTCTGGTAATATCACATTGCTAACTAGGGCATACAAAACATTTTCTAGACCAATACTTGAATACAGCTCATCAGTCTGGAACCCACATTACGTATCTGATATTAGCACAGTTGAGAAAGTCCAGAAATATTCACAAGAAGAGTTCTCCACTGCTCTACTCATTGTAGAATACCTTATGCCACCAGACTCGAAATTCTAGACCTAGAAAACCTAGAACTATGCCATCTTCAGTCCGATCTAAGTATAGTGTATAAAATCATACATTGCAATGTCCTACCGGTGAACAAATACTTCAGCTTCAATCATAACAAAACAAGAGCAAACAATAAATACAAACTCAGGGTTAACTGCACCAAACTTGATTGCAGGAAATACGACTTCAGCAACAGTCAATGTCTGGAATACTCTACCTGTCTCTGTGGTTTTTTTCCCCAAACCCCAAAAACTTTAACCTTAGACTTTCTATACTATTGACCTCACTCCTTTCCTAAGAGGTCTGCATAAGCGCACCAAATTGCTTACCATCCCTATCCTATTGTTTCTTTTATTTTTCTTATGTGTACTCATTTCTTGTATTCATAACTATGTTTATCCTTTTACCTATTATCTTGTAAGTGATTGACAAATCAAATAAATAAAAATAAATAAAAAATAAAAAATATATGCTTTGTGAATTCCTTATATTAGTGAAATAGCCATAACTCAGAGATAAAGCAATTACTTCTCATGAAAAAGATTCCTAATTCAACCCTGTTATCTTCAGATATGGTTGGGAAAGTCTCTGCTCTGAAATATGGAAGATATTTAGCAATTAGTGTAAACAATCATCAATTAGACTCATAGTTTGAACTGACAACTCTTGTTCTTCTAAAAACAGAATCTCAGGTGTTTTCTAGCAGGTATGGAATATGATGTTGAATAGTTATGAAAGAACCTCCAATTCATCTTAAGCATGTAACCATTTGAGTGAAGATGTCTTCTTCTACAGACATCTTCATGAGTGTAAGTTAGACCCACATAAGAGCTTTGCATATCTTTCAGATCTGATTTATCTTTCCTGGTTTCTTAGAAGATACTTAGAAAACAGAGGTAAATGATAAAGTAGAAAATAAAGAGAAGTGAAAAGGTAGAAACAATAATAAAAACAATGCAAGAAATGCCAGAAGGGTTTCCACAAAAACTCCTTTCAGCATGACCAAAGAAACATGAGGTTAATGAGAAAGGATTTGCAACCTGTTCCGTCCGGAAAAACACGAGGTAGACCGGGTTCCAACAACAAGTCTTTATTTATAGTACAGTTGCAAAACGGAACATTGGCTCAAGCCGCGACAGCCCTTTTATACTTTTCTGTCTGCCGGCTTGTAGCCAATGACATTCATTTGATTTTGCCGCCTTTGTGCGGTTTTGGGGATTGGTTCTTTTTGAACCTATCCCCATTAGTTTTTAGTGACCAATCAGAATGGGTTATTTGGATTCTACTATTTATATACAGAACACCCCTCCCCTCTTAGTTCAGTCCTACGTGGTGACGTAGTCGTGCAGGTAGGTGGGGCTTCTCTTGACTCAACTGGACTTGTGCGGTTCATTATTGTTGGAGACTTCGACCGGTTCGGATGGGGTTGCTGTGTCTTCCGTCCTTCTCCATGGAACCGTCTGGAAGGGTGAGTCAGCCATTTTACTGCCGCCTGAGTTTCTTAGGCCAGCGGTTTTGCTGCTCCCTCCCGTTTCCTCCAGGCAGGTTGAGCTGGCCTGGCTGGCCCCTTCGGATGGACTCTTCTTGCAACTTTCTTCAAACAGTGAGTCTTTTATTTGCTCTTTTTGATTGTTATTGTTTTCAGAGTTTAATTTAAACGGTTCTTTATTGATTTCTCGCATTTCCCCCCCCCTCTTTGGTTTGAATTTCGTCGTGTTTTTCTATGTGTGGTTGTGTGTTTGCATTTCGTTCTATGTTTCGGGAGCGAAGCTGGTCTATGTGCCGCTTCCATTCTCTGCTGTCGTCTACCGTTCGTCGGTAGGATTTGGGGCCTGTTATTTG
>BLBF01020540.1:0-16267 GCA_015471245.1 Laticauda colubrina | reverse complement strand
TGTTAAGCCTGGGTTCCCCAACCAGGGTTAGGTAGACAAGCTAAACAGAATGTGCAGCGTTAGTCAGATAGGCACACAGATAAATGAGTGATCTAAGCTTGTATGTTTATTAACATACAGTAAAAATAACACATACGCTTGTGTTATCAAGAATATATTTTATTCCAGTATAAGTTTATAGCATAGTCAAAAAACAGTCCAATATTCATTTACCATGTAGTCAGTCAATTCAGGGATATTCAGTTAGCAAAGTCCATGTAGAATATCCTATTGTCAGTTCTCATAAATCAGTCCGTTGTTGTCTCTCCCGTTCGAGCAATGCAGTCTTGCTTCCAAGCAGTAATCAGGGGTCATCAAAGCCAGAGAGAGAGAGAGCAAGCCGTAGCCTTGCTACTTTTATATGGTTTTCATAACCACACCCACAGTTGCTATTTTACAGTTAAAGCTGCAAACACTAACTATGATTTATAGTTAGTATTTCACCTAAAACAGTTAGGGTGAACAATGTTATCCCTAACAGTCTTATAGCTTGTTGTTAGTAAAGTCTACTTTTGATTCACACACTTGCTTCATTTCTTTGTTTGTATAAAGTCCTGATGGAAACTTTTAGAAATGGTTCAATCCTTTGCATGCTTGTGGGATGGGTTAAGATAGCTGTGGGATGGGCAGGGATACCTTTGGGATGGGTAATAGCTGTGGGGATAGATAAACCTCCAGTGTAAGCATACTGGGACTGTATGGTCCACCCTCCCAGGTGCCATACCTATGGCCCTTTATTATCAATAATAATGTAATCGGGGGCCAAAGAAGGAGCGTTCACGTCGCGGTCCCTGTCAGGAATTTCTCCTGCGAATCCTTCTACCACACTACACAACTACTAGTTCATTACAATGGCTACCAACGACCGATCTGTTGATGAGTGCCAGCGTCATAAACATGGGTCCTTATTAGGACCGGCCCTGAGCATCATCTCATCCAACATTGAAGGTCTCACAGGTACCAAGCAGGATCTTCTGGCTAACCTGTGTATAAAGAACAATTGTGACATTCTTTGTCTGCAAGAGACACATCGTGGGTCTTCACGTACTCGTCCACGCATCGATGGCATGACCCTCATAGCGGAAATACCACATGACCAGTATGGCAGCGCAATTTTCGCACGCAATGGCCTGATTGTGGATAAGTTCTCTATGTCAGACACGGACAACATTGAAGTCCTAACCATTGGGCTTATGGGGATTTCTGTAAGCTCCATCTATAAACCTCCAACTCAGACTTTCTGCGTACCTCTAGGAGTTACCGATGGCCGTGTTAATGTGGCCATTGGTGATTTCAACAGTCACAACACCATCTGGGGATATGGAGAAACCAACGAAGACGGTGAACTTGTGGAGAACTGGTCTGATGCAAACCAGTTGTCACTTATTCATGATGCAAAACTTCCCTCCTCCTTCAACAGCTGTAGATGGAGACGTGGCTACAACCCTGATCTGGTGTTTGTATCAAACAATATCGCTCAACAGTGTGAGAAGGTTGTGCTTGATCCTATCCCACACACCCAACATCGACCAATCGGGCTGAAGGTGAATGCAGCTATCACTCCCCGCACAGTTCCCCTTCGTAGACGTTTCAACCTGAGGAAAGCAAACTGGGAACAGTTTACCGTAGACTTGGATTCATATCTTCAGGACCTGCCTGCCCTTCCTACCCACTACGATACCTTTGTAGAGTGGATCAAGAAATCATCAAGGAAAAATATCCCACAAGGATGCCGTACAAGCTATACACCAGGCTTGACAGATGACTCCAAGGTGCTGTACAACGAATACGTCAGGCACTTTGAGAATGACCCCTTCAGTACTGACACACTTGAATGTGGGGAAAACTTGACCACTGCCATTATGGATAGCAGACGGAGGAAGTGGCAGGAATTCATTGAATCAACAGATATGACCCACAGCAGCAGGAAAGCTTGGAAAACGATTCGCATCCTTGGGAACGACTCTACGAAATCCCAACCAAGGCCTCAAGTCACTGCTGACCAAGTCGCTCACCAACTCCTTGTGAACAGCCAGGGTAACCCTAACCACCACCCAAGAAGAGCCAAGCTCCCCCAAAATGCTGAGACAGCTTCCCAAGGGCCATCTGACTTCACAAGACCTTTCACCATGAATGATCTGTGTGGTGCTACCAAAGCAATGAAGAGTAATAAGGCAGCTGGGTTAGATGATATCCTCTGTGAGCAGATCAAACATCTTGGACCTGTTGCACTCCAGTGGCTGCTTGACATGCTGAATAAATGTCTGAGTGACAACACCTTGCCAAAGCTATGGAGGAAGTCCAGAGTAGTCGCCTTACTCAAACCAGGCAAAGACCCAGCCAGCCCAAAGAGTTACAGACCTATCTCCCTGCTCTGCCACACGTACAAACTCTTTGAAAGGCTCCTACTCAACCGTATCGCCCCCTTTGTAGATGAGCTCCTCATTCCTGAGCAGGCAGGCTTCAGGCCAGGAAAGTCCTGTACTGGCCAACTGTTGAGTCTCACACAGTACATCGAAGATGGGTTTGAGGAAGGGCTGATAACTGGAGCAGCTTTTGTTGACCTCTCTGCGGCCTACGATACAGTGAACCATAGGATTCTTACAAGGAAAGTCTTTGAGATGACCAAGGATGTCAAGCTGACACAATTGATCCAGAACCTGCTTTCAAACCGGCGGTTCTATGTGAATCTGAATGGTACCCACAGCAGATGGCGGAGACAGAAAAACGGTCTCCCGCAAGGAAGCGTCCTTGCCCCGCTTCTTTTCAACATCTACACGAATGACCAACCAATCCATCCAAGTACAAGGAGCTACCTGTATGCCGATGATCTTTGCATTGCCTCACAGAAGCAATCCTTTGAAGAGGTGGAAAAAGCACTCAGTGATGCTCTGGCAGGTCTAACTCCTTACTATGCCGCAAATCACCTACGTGCAAACCCGGAGAAGACTCAACTTCCACCTTAAGAACAGAGATGCTAACCGACAACTGAGGGTCAGATGGTATGGAAAATGGCTTAAACACACCAATAAGCCGATCTATCTAGGTGTCACACTGGATCGTTCCCTTACTTACAAGGAGCACATTGCCAAGACAAAGGCGAAAGCTGGAGCAAGGAACAGCATATTGAAGAAGCTTGCTAATACAAGATGGGGAACAGATGCCAAAACTATCCGCACCACAGCTCTTGCTCTATGCTTCTCCACTGCCGAATATGCAGCCCCTGTCTGGTGTAGGTCATCCCATGCTGCAAAGATCGACCCAGTCCTGAATGCAGCTTGCAGAGTTATCTCTGGATGTCTGCGTCCAACAAGAGTAGATGACCTCTACTTACTGTGTGGTATTGCTCCACCACACATCAGGTGGGAGGTCTCAGCACAGATGGAGAAAACCAAGCAAGAAGTTAACCCTCGCCACCCACTCTACAATCGTGAACCGGCTAAAAAGAGACTCAAATCCAGACGCAGTTTTCTCCATTCAACTGAATCCCTTGATGACACCGCCCACGGTCGAAGGATTACCCTATGGTCCAACCACCTCCAGTCTGTGACGCATCAGCTCTCCTATGAACCAAGTGAATCACTTCCTCCGGGTTCAAGTGAGGCATGGCCTATCTGGTCATGCCTGAATCGCCTACAGACAGGAACAGGACGATGCAAAGTCCTCATGCAGAAATGGGGCTACAATAGGGATGGAGAAACTGCTTGCGATTGTGGGCAGGATCAGACAATGCAACATCTTTTGGTCTGCCCCCTCCTACCAGAGCCATGCACTGTCAATGACCTGGAGACTTTCAACACCAAAGCCAGATCCTGCGCTCTGCACTGGACAGGACTTGTGTAGTGACTCGAGAAGAAGATCAATTATCCACACATGTTCAACATAAACACAATTCTTTATTAAACTCCCTGTTCATTGTAGGCCAACCAAACATACATGGCCCAATCTCATCCATGTGATGAGACAGGCTGAAGGAAGCATCCATTAAGCATCTACCATCCTGTCTTGCCACTCCCCTGCTCCAGCTGGGGAGTTGCACCATTGTCTCAGGAGGTTGTGCTGCTTCTTCGCTTCATTTGAGGCTCTGTTGGGGCCTAGCACATCCTCAGTGTCGATCAGGTTTTACTCTTGCCTCCATTCCCCAGGCTCCATGACCCCATTGGCTTGTTGGAGGTCCAAGAGCCTGTTCTGCAAGACTGGGTAGCAGGTGCGAATGAGATTGTGCAGGATGCAGCAAGCTTCCATGATCCTCCTCACGGTCTCTGGGCAAGTAGGGCACATCTTCCGTGTCGTTGGGCAGGGGGTCTGGATCTGGAAAGCCCACAATGAGGTTGCCTTCCAGCCCCTCCTTGAGGTCACTGGCATTGTATTCCTGGGCATCTGAACATGAGCCGCTGCCTGAAGCATTGATGTACATGAACTTGTAGTCAGCATCGACCATGGCAAAGAGGATGATGCTGAAGAAGCCCTTGGAGTTGAAATAAGTGGACCCCGAGTTCGCTGGAAATTTGCAGGCCACGTGCTTGCCATCTATGGCTCCAACGGTGTGGGGGAAGTTCCACTTCTGATACCACTGCTCTGCAACTTTCTTCCATCCTTCTTCAGTGGAGGGGTACTGGAGGAGCTCCTCCTTGTATTCTTCGATGATGGCCTGAACCACTTCTCTGACCACAATGCTGATGGTGTTGGATGGCACCCTCCAGCCATTCTGCATGCTCCTGTAGGAGGTCCCTGAGGCCAGGTGGCGCAGAGTGAGTGCCACCTTGAGCCCAGGTTCCAGGCTGGGCTGGAAGTTGGTGTTTGCCTTGGTCAACCTGGGTGTCAGGCACTGCACAACTTCGTCAAACATGGCTGGAGGCATCCTCATGAAGTTCTGGAATGCCCGTGTGTCTTCGCTCCTGAGCTCCACCATCAGCTTGTTATACAGTCCATCCTCCACTCTACTGGCGAACCATCTTCGGACCCAGACTCTTTTTGGGTGGCTCCTTTTCTTCTCGCAGTAGTGTTCACAGAGCCTGCAGATGGCTTCGAACTGTTGCAGAATGATGGTGGTTGCCGAAAGGACTTTGTTACAATCCACGGTGGACATGACTGGATGCTGTGGAAGAGGAAGAGCCAGATGAAGGCTGCAGAAGTCTGCACCGCTGGGCTGCTGTTCTGAAAGTGAGATGCAGGCGAGTTGCTCCCCCTTTTTATAGGCAGTATTGGTTTTCCACTAGGCATCCTCTAGGCATCCTCTAGACATCCTTAATATCTGAGATAGGTCCCCTCTGCAAACGTTTTTTCTGCTTTAAACACTTTGTTTCCGCTAGGCATCCGTTCTGCATCCGTTCTACATCCGTTCCGCATCCGTTCCGCTTCCTCCCTGCGTCCAGGCGGATGCGCGTTGCACGGATGCAGAACAGATGCCTAGCGATATAGCGGATGCGTAACGGATGCGTAACGGATGCCTAGCAGATGTGTAGTGGATGCAGAACGGACGAACTGGATATATTTTCTGCGCAAAAGTTTTAGGCAGCCCAAAACTTTTGGAGTGGATGAAACGTCCATAAACGGATGCTGGACGGATAGAGAGGAAGCCAAACGGAATCAGTGAGTACAGAACGGATACATCGTGTTAACCAACGGATGGCAAGGTTTTTTGTCCATTTTACATCCTATTTGCATCCGTTGGTTCAGTGTGACATGGGCTTTAGATGAACAGTGATTATATAATGCTACATATGCATGACTGGAGACGTGTAGAGCATAAAAGCTCCTTGGCCATTTAAATTTATTTTTAAACAATCTGATTGTCTCACAACTTTTTGTTTTCAGTGAAAAAAAGCAAGAAATCACACTGTTCATCTTATGGTATTAATTAAAATGGTCAAGTGATAAAGGCAAATATGTGGACATTTTATAATCTGCGATAGTCACAGAGGACTGATAATCTTCATAAGTTCCAGAATTGAAGGAAACATATTTTTTCCCAGATGTTCTGTAACATGGCTATCAAACTCACCACATCATGTTGCTGCCACATGATGTATCACAATGTTTTTTTCTCCTTCATTGAGCTGGGATGGGCATGGCCTGCACATAACACCTCTGTTATAGGAAGCATTACAGAGGGAGAAGATGCCATTGAAGAAATATTTCTTCAATGGGATCTTGGAAGGATCTTGGAGTCCTAGTAGACAGTCATTTAAATATGAGCCAGCAGTGTGCTACAGCTGCCAAAAAACAGTTCTAGGCTGTATTAACAGAGAGATAAAAATCAAGATCACGTGAAGTGTTAATACCACTTTATAATGCTTTGGTAAGGCCACACTTGAAATACTGCATCCAATTTTGGTCAGCATTATGTAAAAAAGATGTTGAGACTCTAGAAGGAGTGCAAAGAAGACTAACTAAGATGATTAGGGGACTGGAGGCTAAAATATATAAAGAATGGTTGCTGGAACTGGATATGTCAAGTCTTATTAAAAGAAGGACTAGGGGTGACATGATAGCAGTGTTCTGATATCTCAGAGGCTACCACAAAGAAGAGGGACTCAAATATTCTCCAAAGCATTGAGGGTAGAATAAGAAACAGTGGGTGGAAACTAATCAAGGAGAGAAGAAGCAACTTAGAACTAAGGAGAAATTTTCTAACAGTTAGAACAATTAATCAGCGTAACAACATATCTTATACAGTAATTATGGAAAAAGAACATGACAGCATACCTAGGTTTAATGCAGAGTTTTAGTTGCCAAACTTTAGTTCCTATCAGATCTTAGATAAAATAGCCAGTGACAATAAATTGTAGGAATTGTAGTCCCAAAACATCTGAAGAAATTGTTCTTGTCATACAGGATCCTATAATTTCTGATTTGAAATGCAGAGCCACATAAACAAATACATCAATGACAAGAACAGTCATTTCTTCCCTCTTCTGCCCCCACCCCCCAAAAGACCAAACTATTAGTACTTGAGGAAGAAATATGGAAAAGTATCAGGAACCAAAGAACTTTCTTCCTGAAAAGTAATATTTAAACTTGTCTTGATCAAATAACAGTTTGAATGATGTTATTTGTTCGTTGCTTCTGGGTAATAGATGCCATTTCTAACAGGCTCCTTCCCCTCAGGAACGAGTACTATTTCCTGGATTTCAAATACAACAAAGTGTATTACTGTACTTTAAAAATATCACATTTCATTTTGTGGAATCCATATAGATTTATCCTATGATTACTTTTCTAGTCTTTAATATGCTAGAAGACTTAAAATCTTTCTGAGGAAAACAAAAGTGAGTGAGAAGAATTCTGCTGCTGCAATTATTGTTAAGGATAGTTAACCTTTCTCTTTGATAAAACAAATTAAATTTTTAAAAATGAAAGAAAAGCCCGTATTCAGAGAGTGATCATTTGGGGATTTGATACTTGATTGCTTTCCTCTTAATTTTGATCTTTAAAGCTTTACTGTACCTGGCTTGATTCAGGAGGAAAAAAACAGTTTGGTTGAGTACAGAGATTATTTTCAAGGCCTTTCATAAATGCGTAGTGTTTCATGTAAAAAAAAATGGTTACATAGAAATAACACGCAGTCTTCTCAGTTATCTATTTGAAAGCATTCTTCTGCAACTGTAAATAAATGATAAGCAATAATGAATTTTGTACCCCACGTTAGTACTGAGCATCCAGTCATAACAACTTCTTGGCCTTCACATTGGAATAAAATTCCAAGGTATAATTAGAGTACCTTCATAAAAATCCTTCCCCCCCCCCCCCATGGTACAAGCACTTGACTTCAGCACTTAACTATATCCTCTCCATTCCTATATGCAAATCCTGTGTTTAAGGCAGTGCCACACAGGCTTAGAAATCTACATGGAGAATGATTTTGAGACGTTGAATGGGAAAAGAAAAGAGAAAGAACAATTTGGGAGTTAGTGATGGGAAGTAGGTGATCAGGTTGGTTGTTTTAATCATGCATGACTAAAAATATCTATGTCCAATTTTCTTTTGAGAGTAGGGGAAGCTTCACAGACCACAGGCTCAAAATGAAAACTAGCAGGAGTTATTTGAGAGGTGACGAACACACTAAAATATATGAGACCAAGAGGCCAATATGTATCATTTTGGCAATCTCTAATGTATGGCAAGCTCAATGTCTGTTCTGAACTTTTAAAGGAAAAGTTTACAAGAATGGAGCAGGACAACTATGATAGCTGTGGGGCAAATTAGTAGACACTAAGAATGAAATAAATGTAGAGTGGTAGTTCATTGATCAACCAAAACCATCTGTCTTCTGAGTGAATTGTTAAGATTGTGTGCCCATGACTCAGCTAGGTACGTGTAAAAAAAAAAAAAAATCAAATCTCAAATCAATCACTCTAAGTGGCAGGACATACAGCAGAAGAATAGAAACTCAACAGATTGATTTATTTTTCCTCTTATGTTATATTGTCAACCTTTTAGTCCCAGAAGAGTAAATAGAACATTGCATAAATTATTCTTAGCAGTACTGACAGCTGCTACCTCTTGACTTTCAACGTAAGCAAAATTTACAGATCCAGTTTCATTATTATTTAAGGATCCAATAAAAAGTTCATATTGTTTATCTCCCCCCCTTGATGAGTTCCATGCAAGAAATGAAAGCTTTCTTGTATTTTTTATGCACATAAACATATAGTTTTGTACATCAGTTTGAAAGTGACAAACTAACTCTTTCCAATGTTTTCAAAGAGAAAATGTATTGGTAATAAAGAATAACAGGTTGGCCTATGGTATATTTTCTGGGTACCCAATATGTGTATGTTTACAGTTATTTATTAGTTGGAGCTTAACTAGACATGGATATAATTGAAGGAATGTATTAAAGCCCCTGTCACACTGCACCAACGGATGCAAAGAGGGTGTAAAACGG
Organism: Laticauda colubrina; assembly: GCA_015471245.1. Classification (NCBI taxonomy): domain Eukaryota; kingdom Metazoa; phylum Chordata; class Lepidosauria; order Squamata; family Elapidae; genus Laticauda; species Laticauda colubrina. The sequence continues at coordinate 7,338 of BLBF01020540.1, read as the reverse complement.
AGAAAAAAGCTTGCCATCCGTTGGTTAACACGATGTACTCACTGCCTCCGTTTTGCTTCCTCTCTATCCGTCAAGCATCCGTTTATGGACGTTTCATCCGCTCAGAAAGTTTTGAGCTGCTCAAAAATTTGTGCGGAAAATGTATCCAATTCGTCCGTTCTGCATCCGCTACGCATCCGCTATGCATATGTTCTGCATCCGTTACGCATCCGCTATATCCGCTAGGCATCCGCTACGCATCTGCGCAACTCGCATCTACTCGGATGCAGGGAGGAAGCTGAACGGACGCAGAACGGATGCAGAACAGATGCCTAGCGGATGCAGCACAGAAACAAAGCATGTAAAATGAAAAAAACATTCGCAGAGGGGACCTATCTCGGATATTAAGGATGTCTACAGGATGCCTAGAGGATGCCTAGAGGATGCCTAGAGGATGCAAAGGGACACGTATACTGCCTATAAAAAGGGGGAGCAACACATCTGGATCTCACTTTCAGAACAGCAGCCCTGCGGTGCAGACCTCTGCAGCCTTCATCTGACTCTTCCTCTTCCACAGCATCCAGTCATGTCCACCGTGGATCATAACAAAGTCCTTTTGGCAGTCACCATCGTTCTGCAACAGTGCAAAGCCATCTACAGGCTCTGTGAACTCTACTACAGGAAGAAAAAGAGGCAGCCAAGAAGCCTCTGGGTACGAAGATGGTTCGCCAGAAGAGCAGAGGACGGACTGTACAACAAGCTGATGGTGGAGCTCAGGAACAAAGATACTCGGGCATTCCAGAACTTCACGAGGATGCCTCCAGCCATATTTGACGAAGTTGTGCAATGGCTGACACCCAGGTTGACCAAGGCAAACACCAACTTCCGGCCCAGCCTGGACCCTGGGCTCAAGGTGGCACTCACTCTGCGCCACCTGGCCTCAGGGACCACCTACAGTAGCATGCAGTAGAGGTGGAGGGTGCCATCCAACACCATCAGCATTGTGGTCAGAGAAGTGGTGCAGGCCATCATCGAAGAATACAAGGAGGAGCTCCTCTAGTGCCCTTCCACTGAAGAAGGATGGAAGAAAGTTGCAGAGCAGTGGTAGCAGAGGTGGATCTTCCCCCACACCGTTGGAGCCATCGATGGCAAGCACGTGGCCTGCAAAGTGCCAGCCAACTCAGGGTCCACTTATTTCAACTACAAGGGCTTCTTCAGCATCATCCTCTTCGGCATGGTCGATGCTGACTACAAGTTCATGTACATCGATGCTTCAGGCAACGGTTCAGCTTCAGATGCTCAGGTATACAACACAAGTGACCTCAAGGGTAGGCTGGAACGCAACCTCATCGTGGTCTTCCCAGATCCAGAACCCCTGCCCAACGACACGCAAGATGTGCCCTACTTCATCGTGGGGGATGACGCCTTCTCCCTCACAATCTACCTCATGAAGCCCTACACCTCCAAATACCTCACCCGTGAAGAGAGGATCTTCAACTACAGGCTGTCCAGGGCAAGGCGGGTGGTGGAGAATGCCTTTGGCATCCTGGCCAACAGGTTCCAGGTACTTCTCACCACCATGCAGCATTGCCCAGAGACCGTGAGGAGGATCATGGAAGCTTGCTGCATCCTAACAATCTCATGCGCACCCGCTACCCAGTCTTGCAGAACAGGCTTGTGGACCTCCAGGAAGGCAATGGGGATAGGGAGCCTGGGGAATGGAGGCAAGGGCAAAACTTGATAGACACTGAGGATGTGCAAGGCCCCAACAGAGCCTCACGTGAAGGGAAGAAGCAGCGCAACCTCCTGAAACACTGGTGCAACTCCCCAGCTGGAGCAGTGGAGTGGCAAGACAGGATGGTAGATGATTTATGGGTGCTTCCTTCAGCCTGTCTCATCACACAGATGAGATTGGGCCATGTATGTTGGGTGGGCCTATAATGAACAGGACGTTTAATAAAGAGTTGTGTTTGTGTTGACATGTGTGGATGATTGATTACATTATTATTGAAAATAAAGGGCCATAGGTGTGGCACCTGGGAGGGTGGACCATACAGTCCCACTATGCTTGCACTGGAGGTTTATCTATCCCACAGCTATTACCCATCCCAAAGATATCCCTGCCCATCCCACAGGTATCCCTGCCCATTCCAAAGATATCCCTGCCCATCCCATAGGTATCCCTGCCCATCCCACAGGTATCCCTGCCATCCCACAGGTATCCCTGCCCATCCCAAAGGTATCCCTGCCCATCCCACAGGTATCCCTGCCCATCCCAAAGATATCCCTGCCCATCCCACTGCTATCTTAACCCATCCCACAAGCACGCAAAGGCTTAAACCATGTCTAAAAGTTTCCACCAAGACTTTATTAAAAAAAAGAAATGAAGCAAGTGTGTGAATCATAAATAGACTTTATTAACAAGAAGCTAGAAAACAAAAATGAGTCTCTGGCACTCCTCTTGGTCGCTCAGTCTCATGGGTGAAGGGTCCAGATGCTGTGGAGGTGGCTGGTGCTGGAGTGCTTGTCATCAGCTCCTCCAGCAGCAGAAGCAGCAGAAGCCCCAGCCCCAGAAGAGTGAGCCCGTGCTGCAGAAGCCCCAGCAGAACCAGAGTGAGGGCCAGGGGGCGGGATGGTAGCCCTGTCCCTCTTGCCAGGGCTGGCAGCAGATGGCTGAGGCTTACTGTGCTTCCGCATAGTTGTGGGGTTGCTGGCTGGCAGGGAGGCTGGCAGGAACCAAGGCTGGCAGGGAGGCAAGCACCAAGGCTGGCAGGAAGGCTGGCAGGGTGGCAGGCACCAAGGCTGGCAGGAAGGCTTGCAGGCAGGCAGGCACCAAGGCTGGCAGGAAGGCTGGCAGGGAGGCAGGCACCAAGGCTGGCAGGAAGGCTGGCAGGCAGGCAGGCACCAAGGCTGGCCGGAAGGCTGGCACCAAGGCTGGCAGGAAGGCTGGCAGGCAGGCAGGCACCAAGGCTGGCAGGCAGGCATGAACCAAGGCTGGCAGGCAGGCAGGCACCAAGGCTGGAAGACAGACTGACAGCAAGGTTGGCAGGCAGGCAGGCAGCAAGGCTGACAGGGAGGCTGGCAGCAAGGCTGGCAGCAAGGCTTGCAGGCAGACATGCAGGCAGGGCAGGCAAGGCAGTCAATCTGTCCAGCAGCAGGTCTTTCCTCTGAATGGCGACCTGTTTCCAAGCTGCTTCTGTTATATCCGCGGGGCTGACGCAATGGATCCTCCCCGCATGCGCAATTAACGCTCGGCATCTGCTAGGCTTCTGCTGTGCATCCGCTAGGCTTCCGCTGTGCATCTGCTTCATCCGTTCGGCATCCACTCTGCATCCGCTGTATCCATTCCGCGTCCGCTTTGCTGAGGCCCCCCAGAAGCCTAGCGTATGTGCCATCCGCTCCCATCCGCTTCCATCTGCTGGGCTTCTGTTCTGCATCCGCTTTCCATCCGCCCTGCGTCCTCCCCCCGTCCGTGTTATCCGCTCCGGTTATGCAAATTTTTGCCCCTTCTGAGAGCAGATAACAACGGATGTAACATTTTTCTCGTCCGTTGTTCACGTTTTGCATCTGTTGGGCAGCGTGACAGGGCCTTAACAGATTATCTAGATCCCTTCCAGTTAGTATTTAAGGGGAACAGAAACAGCACTGGTCACACTTATTGATGTTGTCTGGTAAGAGTAGGATGGTGGTACTGCATCCATCCTTGCTCTCCTTGATCTCTTCACAAGTCTTTGATGCCATTGACCACAATATCCTTTGGGTCTGGGCAGTACAATCTTGTACTGATTGGACTCCTTTCTTCAGGACTATCAGTATTGATAAGGAGTAAGAGGTCTAGTCTATGGCCACTGTTTGGTGGAGTCTTAGAGGATTTGGTACTCTCTCTACTTCTTTTTAACATCCAAATGAAACTCCTGGGTGAGATCATTCACCACTATGGATTGATGTATTATCCATATGTTGACAATACTGAACCTATATTTCTCCACTCCTGGTGATCCAAGAAATGTTGTTTCTGTCCTCTTGTGGAGCCTGGCAAGTCCAAATGACTTTGGGTACATGGAGTTTCAAGGTCCAGGACTTTAACAAATTTAATTCTGGATAGGGCTGCACTATCCCAGATAGATCCTATTCACAGAGTGGTGGTTCTCATATGACTCCTGCTCAAAGAAGAGTTGTAACTAGGACAGCACTTTGCATAATTTTGTGTTGTGCGCCAGTTGCAGCCTTTCCTGACTGGGACTCCCTGCACTCAGCCACTCAAGCCTAGTCATCTCACTTGTTATAAGCTAGATCATCTAGCCAGATGTATGTTTCAATAAAGTCCTTTATTTCTCAAATGCCCCTACAAAAACTGGTAGTTGTTTCACTCAGAATTTTCATTCAAATTTCACCCAAAATTCTCCTGAAGACACCTGTAACAGAGTCCTACATAATAAAGTCAAATAGCCACCAGACACACAAGGTAGGGAGGAAGTATGTATCCAAAAACAAGGTGCAAGTCTGCAAGGCAAAGTCTGGAAGTTATAAACAAGGTTTAAAGTCCATAAGCAAAGTTTGGAGTCCACAGGGCAGAAACATGATCAAAAATAGAGTTTTTCCAATGCCAGGAAGTTTTTGCTGAAGCAAAACATTTTTTTCCAATAAAAAAAAACCTTTGCCTGGTCTGATTAAATCAGTTCATGCCAAGTGTTGTGAGAAAGGCAGGCAGGGCAGCCTTCTCAGCAGCAGCTCAAAGACCTACTTTGAGCTTGCCTCTGGTCCAGTGGTGGGATTCAATTATTTTTTTACCAACAGTACTGTGGCCATGGCTTGATGAACCTGGCAGGGGAAGGATACTGTAAAATATCCAGTCAGAGATGATATTTGCCGATTCTCTGAACTACTCAAAATTTCTGCTACTAGTTCTCCAGAACTGGTCAAAATCTGTTAAATATCACTTCTGCTTTGATCCACTCTCCATGCCCTTGAATCAAGAAAGGGAAGCAGCTATTCCTTATCAGAGAAAATCTGCTACCTCTCATACTACTGCCTGTCTGCAGCCAATCCTCCCATGTGTTTGGGAAGACAGATAGCTCTCTATTTGGTCAATCATCTCTTCAATGCCAAAGGGGACTGGGATCAGTAGTGGTATTCAATTTTTTCCCTATCGGTTCTGTGGGGATGGCTTGGTGGGGGAGGATCATGTGACTGAGTGAGCATGTCCAACTTGACATTACTCATGCCCACTCAGTCATATGACCCCTGACAACCCATGCCCACAGAACCAGATAGGGAAAAAATAAATTTCTACCTATCTTCCTCTTTTCTGCCCAGGCAGGCTTGGTCTAATCTGTCAAAGGCTTGGCCTAATCCTGCACCAGTCACATGTATCACCTTGTTTTCCCTCTTTCAGAGGCCCTGGCCCTTATTCTCCCTGTTTCCTCCTCTACAACTGCCTCTTTCATCCCACAGGAATGACCTTACTCATCTCCCATGGCTGGCTGCCAGGAAAGGCAAGCCAGGGCTGAACCATTGTTGCTATGAGGCCTCCTGCCAACTCACATCTCACCCTTTCATGAGATGCCTGCAGCCACCATGTGTTTTTATTGGTGCAACTTCTTGCAGCAAAAATTACTACTTCTGGCTTTGCTCCGCTTCTCCAATGTGCCACCGCCACCATGTTCTATGCACCAGCCACACAGACTCACCCCATTGCCTGCTCTGTCACTCTGCTCGAACTTGCTCAAACAAGTCTTTCCAGTGCAGTAGGCTCAATGGGATGGACCTGCATTGTTTTTGCTACCTCTTTGCTGGCCAGAACTGAGCTGGGAGCAGCAGCGAGAAGATTCTCCTGCTAGCAAAAAGGTTGTGGCTGGAGGCTTCTTGGTGGGGAAGGAGGGAACACAACGAGACTCAGCTGGGAGTCAGAAGGTAACTTCTGCAACCTGCCTATCCCTTTTTGGTTCCCCCTTCCACATCAATGCTGGGGCAGCTTCCTTCTACACAGCATCCGAGTGAAGGGAAGGGAGGCAGAAAAGTTCACCGAAGTCTTCTCCTCCTTCTTGGCACCATAGGGCTCACCCAAGTGCTATTTCCTAGCAAAAGGTCCCGGCATCATTTGTACATATGTGAGGCCCCGGGACATTCTGCTAGGAGACTTTGTATGGGCTACTGGCTCAGTTCTGGCTGGCAAAGAAGCAGCAGCTGGGACTTGCTGCTCTGTTCTTTGCGCTGGGGTGTACCCCATTGCCTACTGCACTGAAGCAGAGGTACTTTCCCAGGCAAGTCCTTCCAGTGTAGCAGGCAATGGGGTGTCATGTATGGCTGGTGTGAAGAACAGAGTGGCAATGGCAGCAGGACTGAAGCTCTTTTTTGGAATGTTTGAAAAGTGGAGGCCAGTAGTTTTTGGCTCAAGAAGCCTGCAGCAACTGCCTCTTTTTTTCTGCAGAAGTCTACAGCCAACTGGCTCTGGCTGGCAAAGAGACATCAGCTGGGAGGCTTTTCGGACTGAAAAAAAGAGGCAGCAGCTTAAGGCATCTCGCAACAAGGGGTGGGGCGAGACGTGGGCTGATGTGGAGCCCAGTGGCTCTCAGCCCTGATTTGCCTTTCCTGGTGGCAGCCAGCTGCAGGAGGAAGGTAAGTTCATGGCCATGGATGACTAAAGAGCTAGTAGTAGAGGAGAAAGTGAGGAGATTAAGGGCTGGGGCCTCTGAAGGAGGAGAAACTGGGTGATGTGTTGAGCTTAAAAGAGAGCAGGTGGTGAGTGTGCGGTGGCTCTGGGGCAAGGCCAGACTGGGGAATCACGCATTCTCTGACACGGTCGAGGTATGTAGCAGCTCCAGGGCCTCAGGGAATAGCATGTCTCTGGGACCCTGGCCCTGACCCAAGATGAAGGTGACATGCATTGCTTATTTTTGGGAGCTGAATTGACCGGCCATTGGCAAGCAACTGGCGAGGCCATTAGCTGGGCATGTGGTGCAGGCAACATATATAGAGCGGGAGTGGGCGGGGTGAGCATTGAGCAGCCAGAAAAGGTAAGCTAGCATTGAGCAGATGGAAGGGGCGAGCAGTGACTGAGTCAGTCGGAGGAATGGGCAGCCAGAAGTTGCTAACGGTTCAGTGATCCAGGCCAAATCATTATTACTAGTTCTCCCGAACTGGTGTGAACCAGCTGATTACCACCATATATCTATATCTACATCTACATCTACATCTACATCTACATCTACATCTACATCTACATCTACATCTACATCTACATCTACATCTATACATCTATATCTATATCTATCATCTATATCATCTATATCATCTATATCTATCTATCTATATATAGATATAGATATAGATATAGATATAGATATAGATATAGATATA
>BLBF01020538.1:0-24895 GCA_015471245.1 Laticauda colubrina | reverse complement strand
GCAATGATACACAGTTGCAAACACATGAATGATACATAGTTACAACACCAGACCCTCATGGACATGCCTGAGGCTCAGTACCAGGCGATGAAGGAGAGGATCACAGTTCTTCTGCAACACCCTCTAGGCCCAGCTGAACCTGCTCCTACCCATTTCAGGTCTGCTCCTCCACCCCAGCCAATGTCACAGCCCTTCCATGGATTTCAGCAGCCCCTCGCCTACCAAGCCTACCACTACCAGGACTTCCCACAGCAGAGAGAGCCCTTCCCAGTCCAGACCCAGGTTCCTTGGATGCCACAGACACCACAGACGCCTCACCTGACCCAGCTGCAGACCAGACAGCCCCACTACACTCCTCCTTCCTCCACCCCACAGCCAAGCCCTTCCTCAGAACATTTGTCATCAGTCTTGGGCCTCACATCCCAGGTACTTGAAGAAGTGCCTCTCAACTTCATGGGACTGAGTCAGCTCTCTGAGAGCTTCCTGCACACACCATCTCCTGTTGTACTCTCGGGGCCAGGCACCCCAATGGCGCCTCACACCAGCACTCCAGCAACATCCACCACCACAGTCCCTGGCCCCTTTACATCTGAGACGATGGGCACACCTCAGAGTGACTGAAAAGAGTGTCAGAGGCTGAGTTGTTACCTGTTCACCTTATCTTTGTTTAAAGACACTTTACTTGGGTCATTTTGCTTTTTAATAAAGTCACACAGTTTGTTATTAATAAAGGTTATCTTTGCTTCATACACTTGGTTATTTTTTTTTACTTAATAAAGTGTTGGGGAAAATTTGGAAAAAAGGGTTAGACCTTTGCATGCTTGTGGGATTGGTAAGGATAGCTGTGGGATGGATAGCTGTGGGATGGGTAACGATAGCTGTGGGATTGGTAAGGATAGCGGTGGGATGGATAGCTGTGGGATGAGTAATGATAGCTGTGGGATGGGTAAGGATAGCTGTGGGATAAGGATAGTTGTGGGATAGATAAACCTCCAGTGCAAGCATAGTGGGACTGTATGGTCCACCCTCTCAGCTGGCACACATATGGCCCTTTATTATCAACAACAATTTAATCATTGATCAACACATTTCATCATAAACAAAATTCTGTATTCATGCCCTATTCATTGTAAGGCCACTCAACACACATGGCAAAATCTCATCAATGTGATGAGACAGGCTGAAGGAAGCATCAATTAAGCATCGACCATCCTGTCTTGCCACTCCACTGCTCCAGCTGGGGAGTTGCACCAGTGTTTCAGGAGGTTGTGCTGCTTCTTCCCTCCATGTGAAGCTCTGTTGGGGCCTTGTACATCCACAGTGTCTATCAGGTTTAGTCCTTGCCTCCATTCACCAGGTTCCATGTCCCCATTCCCTTGTTGATGGTCGACACATCTGTTCTGCAACACTGGGTAGCGGGTGCGCATGAGATTGTGCAGGATGCAGCAAGCTTCCACGATGCTCCTCACGGTCTGTGGGCGATGCTGCATGGTGTGAGAAGTACCTGGAACCTGTTGGCCAGGATGCTAAAGGCGTTCTCCACCACCCACCTTACCCTGGACAGCCTGTAGTTGAAGATCCTCTCTTCACGGGTGAGGTATCTGGAAGTGTAGGGCTTCATGAGGTAGGTTCTGAGGGAGAAGGCGTCATCACCCATGATGAAGTAGGGCACATCTTGTGTGTCATTGGGTAGGGGGTCTGGATCTGGGAAACCCATGATGAGGTTGGTTCCAGCCCACCCTTGAGGTCACTGGCATTGTATATCTGGGCATCTGAAGCTGACCCGTTGCCTGAAGCATCGATGTACATGAACTTGTAGTCAGCATCAACCATGGCAAGGAGTATGATGCTGAAGAAGCCCTTGTAGTTGAAATAATTGGACCCTGAGTTGGGTAGAGCTTTTCAGGCCATGTGCTTCCCATTTATGGCTCCAACGATGTGGGGAAAGTTCCACCTCTGATACCACTGCTCTGCAACTTTCCTCCAGCCTTCTTCAGTGGTGGGACACTGGAGGAGCTCCTCCACATATTCTTCGATGATGGCCTGCACCATTTCTCTGACCACTTTGGTGGTGTTGTGTGGCACCCTCCAGGCATACTGCATGTTTCTGTACATGGTCCCAGAGGCCAGGTGGCACAGAGTCAGTGCCACCTTCAATCCAGGGTCCAAGCTGGGATGGAAGTTGGTGTTTTCCTTGGTCAACCTGGGTCTCAGCCGCTCCACAACTTCATGAAACATGGCTGGTGGCATCCTCATTAAGTACTAGAATGCACGAGGGTCTTCATTCCTCAGCTCCACCATCAGCTTGTCATACAGTCCAAACTCCACTCTTCTCCTGATCCATCTTCAGATCCAGACAGCTCTTGGACGTCTCCTTCTTCCCCTTGCATAGAAAAGGTGAAACAGTCTGAAAAGGGTTGGTTCTGATGTTGAATGATGGTGGCTACTAAAAGGAGTGTGTGATGATCCATGGTGGAGATCAATGGATGATGTGGAAGAGCATGAGCAAGGCTGAAGAGGTCTGCACACCAGGGCTGCTGGACTAATAGTGAGATCCAGGTGATTTCCTCTCCCTTTTTATAGGAAATGTCGGTTTTTCGCTAGGTGTCCTTCCACATACTCTAGGCATCCCCCAGATATCCTAAATATCCGAGATACTTCCCATTTACGAACATTTTGTCCGTTTTAATGCTTTCTATACGAGATGCATCCACTTAACATCCTTTCTCTTTCCTTGCTACTAACACTGTGTGGACGTTCTGCGTACCTTTCACTTCCTCCCTCTTTCCATTTTCTGCGGCAGCAGATGTGAGTTGCGCGGATGGCCAGAGGATGCCGAGAGGATACATCGGACATGTAACAGATGACAATGGACTTATAATGTTTGTTGCCCGTATGTGTTGTGGATGTAGATTGTACATGATGGAAAGTTCATTCGCTCAAAAAGTTTTGTGCAGCTGAAAACTTTTTGAGCGGATGAAATAGCAGTAGACGGATGTTTTACGGATAGAGCGTATGAAACACATATGCAGTGAGTACACAATGGATGCATCACATTTTCCAATGGATGGCAAGCTTTTTTGTCCATTTTACATCCTCTTTGCATCCGTTGGTTCAGTGTGACATGGGCTTTAGTTTTAGGTTGCTTCTCTCTTTGTTCAATTTTCATCCATTGCTTGTTGTTTGGTTTCTGGTGCTTTGGAAAATACATTGCCTCCCCTTCTTTCTGGCAGCCCCTTAAAAGCCTGTTGTCTATCACACTCTTGGGCAAAGCATGTGAGCCATTTCCTCCTTTCAGTGGTCCATGAAAGTGCATCTATAGTATGTAGATAATAAAGAGAAAAAAAGGTTAACAACATTTTTACAGAACTATAGATATATTGAAGCTGGGTGTGACAAGGAATGGCTGGGAGGTGAGGGACCAGGCAAGACACCGCTTGACATGAATGACATTGCGTTGGCCATGCCCACCCAGTCACATGACCACCAAGCCACACCCACCAAATAAGCCATGCCCACAGAACTGATAGTACTAAGTTTTTGAATCCCACCACTGCTTGGTTCCTCTAGCATTAGCAACATCTAGTGATGAAAACAAAACCAGCAGTATTTCTTTTTCTCGATTGTGTTATGTGGCCCAGCAACAGAGCAACCTTTCACCCCTTATCTACCCTAACTGCCTGGGCTTTGAGCATCTTCAAAAATAAATGTGTGGTTGTGTGGGGTGGGATAGGAAGGAGGCCTATATAGCTTTGAAGAATCCAAGGGTAGGGAAGCAAAACATGGGAGATCTCAAGGACTGAGGGGAGGCCTTGAGAGGTCTGATGCAAGTGGATTTTTGGCTATACTAGTTCTTCCTGGATCTACCCCACTTCTGAGTCATCCCTTGCTCTATTTAGCGATTGACACGTTTGTTTAACAAATGCATTGGGGAAAGCAAGGAAGGGAGGATCATTTATGAGGTAGTTCACTTAATATTTATCTCAACATCTGAGAATAATGGGCAGTCTCCCTTGCTGTCATAAGTCAAGACTACCTGTATATTAGGTTGTCAAAGGTACTTAGAAGATTGTAGCATAGTGAAGTTTACTATGGGTCAATTCAAATTACTTCTGATAACTTGAGGGAGGAAAATCGGTGACAGTGAGAAAAGAACATGATTTAATAAAAGCAAGTAAACATAAACAAAGAAAGCATGAAAAAAAAAGAAAAACATGGCTTATAAGACAAGAAATAAAATGACATGAAAAATGTCAAAAGGGGAAAATGGTATCAGAATAATAATGCAATTATTTCATTGAGAAATATGGAATTATTGAATTTGAAATTATTTATTTAACTATTTATTAAAAGTAAGGGAGCAAATACAATTTTACAGACAAGTAGAACTTGTATAATAATATGAAATGGCCATCGTGGCATGCTACCCACAGTAGCAGTGTGACTATGAATTATTGTTGTAAAATTTATCCAACATATGGCTCAGAACTGCAGTTTGAAGACTAGCTAAAGTCAAGCTAGGATTATATTGCAATGAGATTATAACATTCAAACCAGTCAACATAATAATGCACATATATACATTTATGGTGATATTTTTTTCAGACTTTGGTTTACAGTTTGGTCACCACATCTAAAAAAGGAGGGCAGAGAGAGGGGGGAGGGGGAGGGAAAAAGGAAAGAAAGGAAAGAAAGAAGGAAGGAAAGAAAGAAAGAAAGAAAGAAAGAAAGAAAGAAAGAAAGAAAGAAAGAAAGAAACTCCAAATGGTAGCTCAAAACACAACAATCATGAAATATATGGAAATTATGGATAATGAGAAGTTTTTCTTTCTTACACAGATGACTTTATTAATTAAAATTAAATATAAGGAGATTTGGAACTGATAAAAAAGTAATTTAGATAATACTTAGCTGAATTGCATAATTTGCAACCATCAATGAAACAATGATCACCAATACAGGCCAAGATTTCTCAATTTTGAGAAATTTCTGACTCAAAAATTCTGGAAGTTGCAGTGCAATCATCTTAAATTTGCAAAGCCTGAGAAATATTGATTAAGACCAGGTGTGGGATTCAACAATTTTTACTACTGGTTCTGTGGGCATGGCTTGGTGGGTGTGGCAGGGGAAGGATACTGTAAAATCTCCAGTTAGATGTGGTTTTTGTTGGTTCTCTGATCTATGCAAAATTTCTGCTACTCCAGAAATTTTGGTCAGAACCTGCTGGATACCACCTCTGATTAAGACAGTTTCATTCTTCATTTCAACTGAGAATAAAAATCTTTCTCTCCCTCCCCTGCCCTCATCCTGTGATATTTGTGGTGTTATTTCAGTATGTTATTTATCATTCTGTTACAATTATAGTTTTAAGATTAAAATTCAGAATTTTATTTATGCATCTCAAAATTTAGTTTGTAAGACACATACTTTCATAAGAGTAAAGACTAAATGGTGGCCATGCTCTGGTGATGACTTACATCATCTGTTATAGTTATCCACCTGTTGCTATTCCACCTGTTGCTATTCCAGAATCATGACAAAATATATTATGAAGCACATTGTATTCTCCTCACCACCACTTGAGAATGCCCAGGGAATGTGGACAAATTGTAAATGACTTTAGCACTGGATGGGTGGATAGCATTGAATGGGTGAAGTTAGAAAGTCACTACTGGAAAAGTGGCCAATTTTGCAACATTTGCAGAAATGTGAAATCTGCTAGGTAGTTAAATTGCAATCAGCATATTTATGTGAAAAGTGCCCATCTGGGTGTCTCATACAAGAATTTGCAAAAAAATCTTTAATCCTAACAAAAAGAAAGCTGATTTTACATCTCTAGGAATGAAAAATAATAATAATATCAATTTGGCAAGAAGCCCAACATATGATAGGCAGGGACCATAGGTAATTTAGGGGATATAAAATAGTTCAGTAGATACTGTGTTTCCCCAAATATACAAATTACCCTGAAAAAAAGGCCTAGTCCCATTTTGATATGTGCACCCAACATAAGCCTACCTCAAAAATAAGCTCCAGTTAAGCCCTGTCCACTGTCTCATTGTACAAGGTGGAGCGAGATGCAAGCATAAAAATCAAGCTCGGGCAGGGGTGGAAGCTGCCTCATATGCACCGCACTTACTTACCTTAGGGCTGTCTCAACCAGGCCTCCCACACTCTGACACTGCCCAATTTCTTCAGCCACTTATGGCCAGATGCCACATGGTATATCACGTCAGTGCTGCCATTTATTGTATTGATGCTGCTGCTCAATGAGCAGAAGGTCATACTGGTGCCACTGCTCATGGCAGAATGCATGGGGTTCATCACGGTGGTGCCATCTCTTGCAGCAGGATGCCCCAAGGCTTGTCATGTTAGTGCCACTGCTTCCAGGTGTAACAGCACAACACATCACATAGCTTCCTGCTACAAGTGGTGCCACTGGCGCAACAAGCCACATGGAGTCTGGCCACAAGCAGCCATGATGAGCAATAAAGAAATGATAACAAAAAATAAGTTCACTGACAATATGAGTGCATAACAAATGAATGAATGCATAACAAATGAATGCATAACAAATGAGTGCATAACAAATGAATGACAAATTCATAACCCAATATTGGGGAAGGTCTGATGAATAGCAGGCTTATTAGTAGGAAAATTCTGATTCTGCATGTTTCCAAAATCCGTGTGCCTCTTTTTTTCTGACAAAAATACTGTTAATCAGGCCCACCCATTCAAACTTAGCTTGCAATGTGTTCTGTTTTTAAAATGACAACTTTAAGGTTTGTCCTAATTGGAAAGTTAGGAGCAGCAGATTTAAAACCATATAGTTAAAGAGGAATAGCAGACTGCTTGCAAATTCAGTCTGTTGAGATTAGTTCTAGTTAATAACAGGGATGATTTCTGAATTGGCCTTTATTACAAAGAAATTCAAACATGCAAATTTTATGAAATTCATTGCCTTTTTTATTTTGTCTGGGACTGTATTTTGTGAAGAGCAAGATCTGTGTAGGATTTATGTGTGTGTTTAGTCTTCATCTGAACATTTGGACTCCTGCTTCAAAGTAAACTGTGACTGAAAAAAAGATTGTGAGCTCTTTTCATTTATGCTAATCCACTACTTGACACTCAGAGAAAGGTCACGGAGGAAACAGATCTTGACACTATTGTGACGCAGCCAACTTGGCAAAGACACTTGGCTGGACCCCAGATCTCCTTTACGCTTTGGGCAAAGTATGTTTTGAGGAATAGATATAGCTGTATGATAGATAGAATACTGTTTAATAAACTTATCCATTGTGTTGAATGTTATGTCTAATTCACCAAGGACTTCAGAGTGTGATCAGATCATCAACATTTCCCACGCTGCATTTTTTAGCTTTAGGTTTGCATTATTATTTCTTCCCCTGTCTGGCTATGGCTGCAGAATATCAATTGCCCAAGAACTTCTAGCAAATAAATATAGTAATATTCCACCAACTAACTCACATCTGCCAAATAGAGATGGATTTTTAAGAAGCCATTGTAAAACTCTTTCTGTATTATTAGAAAAGAAATCTTAAAAGTATGTGGAAGTGGATTTTAATTCTCTCCACACAGCAAGACCACAAAGCAGTTTTGTGCCCTACAAATTTCAGAATTGTTTCAGAATTTGTATTTTTTTCCTACGACTGTGAACCTGAAGATTAATTATTTCACACTGAAAAATGAATTTACAATATTTCATTCCTTAAGACCTTATGCCTGTAATCATAAATCATTCTTCAAACTGGAGTTCTTCAAATTAGAGATGTACAAAATTTATATCTGGAGTTTCAGTTTGAAACCACTTAAATGAAATAATTCCTTCCAATTAAGTATCTAAATCAAACCACCAGATTCAAGGTCTTGAACTAAATCTGTCAATTTCAAATCCATTTAAAGATTCTGTAGACTTTTATGTGTGCACAGGCACATTTACATATAATTGAACAGATGCTTTGATTCACAGTTTCAAATCAAATTGAATTGATTGTTTGAAATGAATTGCAACACGGTAAGGTTCATCTTTCACTTGCTACCTGATCCTTTTCACAGGAAAGGTGAATTTCAGATGAATTTTGGATCATCTGTACTTTACCACTGAGCCATGATTTTTCTGAGTGAAGTCCTATTATATGTTCGCTGTTTTGCATCTGTTTCTAATGGTAAAACCTCCTCAGATACTTCCTACATAATGAAGCTTTTTCCTTGTTACTTTATTTCAGGAAGTCTTTCCTGCCTCTGTGAGGAATGTCAATCAAAATCCCAATTTGCTAAGTTTTTCAAAGCACTGAGAGCTACTTCAGAGTCTCCTAAACGCATTAGACTTTGAAGTTAGAAAGACATCATATTAAAAAACGAATTATGAATTTTTCCATTAAATCTTGTTTTAAAAAAATACATCAATATTTCTCATATGAATGGGAAATTTTTATAAATGTGAGTTTTGCTGACCAGGATCATGATTTTTCAATTATGTCTGACAGTACAGCATAAGAATGATATTCTTATTTTACTGAGCTGCAATCAAGTAAAACCTAATATTGCCCTGGGAGCAGAGTTGGCATTCAGCAGGTTCTGACCAGTTCTGGAAAACAGGTAGCAGAAATTTTGAGTAGTTTGGAGAACTGGCAAATCCCACCTCCGACTGGAGATTTTACAGTATCCTTTACCTGCCATGCCCACCAAGCCATGCCCACTAACCAGTAGTAAAAAAAAAATTGAATATCATCACACAGCATGAATAAATGAGATGATAC
Organism: Laticauda colubrina; assembly: GCA_015471245.1. Lineage (NCBI taxonomy): Eukaryota > Metazoa > Chordata > Lepidosauria > Squamata > Elapidae > Laticauda > Laticauda colubrina. Next base: position 16,115 of record BLBF01020538.1, on the reverse strand, counting down.
CTCCCACCTACCAGCCATTAGGAAACCTGCCCTCATTAACAAACGAGTACCTAACATGAAGAATGACACCAGACCCATACCCACGAGGGCCACAGAAGATGCTACCACCACACTTCCACGTAGAAAGCAGACTCACACTCACACAGAAGATGAGACATGAACACGGACCAGAAGCCATACCGCAGCTGCATCACTACCCGCTTCAAACCCCTCTGACCCATACACGAAGTGAACTGACGTCCACCATGAAGATGTGGCACGACCACGAATGCGAAGCCAAACAACAGGATCACAGCTCACCAGCTCAAATACCCCAGCAACTAAGACTAACCTAAGCACAAGGGTTTTCTATAGTGGCTAGGGTTTTAGTGCCACTGAAGTTGATGCTGTGACCTGTGGCTTTCATGTGTTGGACTAGTGAGGAGGTGTGTTCCAGCTTTTTTACTGCATTTTTGTGTTCATCCAGGCAGGTACTTATTCTTCTATTGGTCTGTCCAATGTATGTGGCTGGGCATGATGCACAGGGAACTTCGTATATGCCTTGGTTTTCCAAGTCAATTTTGTCTTTGGGGTTTCTAAGGATGGCTGCTATTTTTTGTCCATTTTGAAGGCAGTCTTGATGTGATGCATGTGTAGTATCTTACTGATTTTGTCTGTAGTACCTCTTATGTAGGGCAGGACAGCTGTTCCATAGGTCTGTTGATCTTCTAGGTCTCTGTTATGTCTTGGTGTGTTTTTGTGGATCAAGCTGGTGATTTTGTTTTTGTGGAAGCCGTTGGCTGTCAATACTTTAGTCAGGGTGCATAGTTCAGTCTTTATATGTGTCTTGTCTGCCAGGCGTTTGGTTCTGGTAATTAGTGTTTTGGCCACGGAATCTATCTGTGCTGGGTGGTGGTGGGATTGGGCATTGAGGTAGCGGTTGGTGTGTGTTTTCTTCTGGTATATGGTGTGTCCCAGTGTGCCATCTGTTCTTTTGTAGATTAGTACATCTAGGAATGGTAGTTGTTTGTTTATTTCCGTTTCCATGGTGAACTTGATTTTGGGGTGTGTGCTGTTTAGGTGTGTTAGGAAATTGTTTAGGTTTTCTTTTCCATGGGGCCAAATCACAAATGTGTCATCGATGTATCTTAGCCATAGTTTGGGTTTGTGGGTGGCATTAGCCAGGGCTCTGGATTCGAATTCTTCCATGAACAGGTTTGCAATGACAGGTTACAGTGGTGGTCCCATAGGGGCTCCTTCAATTGCTTTATATATTTATGTATATTTATGTATTGTGTTCATCTGTGAGTCAGACTTTCACAGCTGTTTCAGTTTTAAATTTGGGGCTAGCCTATGCTGTGCCAGAATGGTTTTTTTCTTCATCCTGATTGGTTGGAAGGCATATATGAAGTCCCCTGTGCATCATGCTCAGCCACATACATTGGACAGACCAGTAGAAGAATAAGTACCCACCTGGATGAACACAAAAATGCAGTAAAAAAGCTGGAACACACTTCCTCACTAGTCCAATACATGAAAGCCACAGGTCATAGCATCAACTTCAAAGGCACCAAAACCCTAGCCACTATAGAAAACCCCAGCCACACAATTATCAGAGAAGCCATAGAGATTGAAAAAAGACTCCCAACCAATCAGGATGAAGACTCCAGATCTTGGAAGATTCCAGAACCTGGAAGACTCCAGAACCAATCAGACCAAGACTCCCAACCAATCAGGATGAAGAAAAAAACCATTCTGGCAGAGTGTAGGCTAGCCCCAAATTTAAAACTGAAATAGCTGTGAAAGTCTGACTCAGTACAGAAGCCTGATAATGGCAGATGAGATTCTGCCAAAATGTTACTACAACTTTAAAAGCACAACTATGATGACATGGGAAAATACCCGAACAAAGCTGAATACCATACATGTAAGTACCCACAAAAATTTAAGAATATCTGTATCTGTATCTGTATCTGTATCTGTATCTGTATCTGTATCTGTATCTGTATCTGTATCTGTATCTGTATCTGTATCTGTATCTATATCTATCGATAGATCAATAGATAGATCGATAGATAGATAGATAGACATAGAAATATACACACACACACACATATACACTGCTCAAAAAAAATAAAGGGAACACTTAAACAACACAGTGTAACTCCAAGTCAGTCACACTTCTGTGAAATCAAACTCTCCATTTAGGTAGCAACACTGATTGACAATCAATTTCACATGCTGTTGTGCAAATGGAATAGACAACAGGTGGAAAGCAAGACACTAACAAGTGTCTAACAAGACACTCCCAATAAAGGAGAAGTTCTGCAGGTGGTGACCACAGACCACTTCTCAGTTCCTATGCTTCCTGGCTGATGGTTTGGTCACTTTTGAATGCTGGAGGTGCTTCACTCTTGTCATAGCATGAGACGGAGTCTACAACGCACACAAGTGGTTCAGGTAGGACAGCTCATCCAGGATGGCACATCAATGCAAGTTGTGGCAAGAAGGTTTGCTGTGTCTGTCAGCATAGTGTCCAGACCATGGAGGTGCTACCAGGAGACAGGCCAGTACATCAGGAGATGTGGAGGAGGCTGTAGGAGGGCAACAACCTAGCATCAAGACCGCTACCTCTGCCTTTGCATAAGGAGGGACAGGAGGAGCACTGCCAGAGCCCTGCAAAATGACCTCCAGCGAACCACGAATGTGCACGTGGCTGCTCAAATGGTCAGAAACAGACTCCATGAGAGTGGTATGAGAGCCTGACGTCCACAGGTGGAGGCTGTGCTTACAGCCCAACACCATGCAGGATTTTTTGCATTTGCCAGAGAACACCAAGATTGGAAAATTTGCCACTGGTGTCCTGTGCTCTTCACAGATGAAAGCAGGTTCACATTGAGCACATGTGACAGACATGACAGGGTCTGGAGATGCCGTGGAGAACATTCTGATGCCTGCAACATCCTCCAGCATGACTGGTTTGCCAGTGGGTCAGTAATGGTGTGGGGTGGCATTTCTTTAGGGGGCTGCACAGCCCTCCTTGTGCTTGCCAGAGGTAGCCTGACTGCCATTGAGATGATATCCTCAGACCCTTTGTGAGACCATATGCTGGTGCGGTTGGCCCTGGGTTTCTCCTAATGAAAGACAATGCTAGACCTCATGTGGCTGGAGTGGGTCAGCAGTTCCCGCAAGACTAAGGCATTGATGCTATGGACTGGCCTGCCTGTTCCCCCGACCTGAATCCAATTGAGCACATCTGGGACATCATGTCTCACTCCATTCACCAACGCCACATTGTACCACAGACTGTCCAGGAGTTGGGGGATGCTTCAGTCCAGATGTGGGAGGAGATCCCTCAGGAGACCACCTGCCACCTCATCAGGAGCATGCCCAGACATTGTAGGGAGGTCATACAGGTACATGGAGGCCACACACACTACTGAGCCTCATTTTGATTTGTTTTAAGAACATTACATCAAAGTTGGATCAGCCTGTAGTGTTTTTTTTTTTTCACTTTAATTTTGAGTGTAACTCCAAATCCGGACCTCCATGGGTTGCTAAATTTGATTTCCATTGATAATTTTTGTGTGTTTTTGTTGTCAGCACATTCAACTATGTAATGAACAAAGTATTTAATAAGAATATTTCATTCATTCAGATCTAGGATGTCTTATTTTTGTGTTCCCTTTATTTTTTTGAGCAGTGTATATTCTACATGTAAGTCCATTGAGCTTACACATAGAAACAAGGGTTAATTAAGAGAGTTAGTTCTAAACAGCATACTGGATATCCAATTTGAAGCTGTAATATGTAGGTTACTTGATCAAAATGTTGCTTTCATTAAATAATTAGTGATGTATCATTCTTATCAGGAGCAAGGACTGTGATGGTTGTGGGCATGTTTCCAGGCAACTTGCTTGTTGTCAATTAGGGTCTCTCCCTTTCAACATACAAGAGGTTAATTATTAGCTTGCCTGCCAAGCAGGAGACCCTACACCATTTCTGACAAATGGCAGTCCAATCTCTTCTTGAAAGCCTCCAGTGGTAAAGCTTCCACAATTTCTGAAGGCAAGCTATTCCAATGGTTGATTGTTCTCACTGTCAGAAAATTTCTCCTTATTTCTAGATTGAATCTCTCCTTGATCAGTTTCCATCCATTATTCCTTGTTTGGCATACATGTGCTTTAGAAAATAGCTTGATTCCTTCTTCTCTGTGGCAGCTCCTCAAATATTGGAACATTGCTATCACTGCTATTCCCTGGTCCTTCTCTTCACTAGACTGACTATCCATGCCAAGTTCCTGTAACCATTCTTCATATGTTTTACTCTCCAGGCCTCTTGTATTTTGCTGGCACTACATGGTAAACTAGACTAAGAGACTAATAGCTTATAGATCAAGATAATATTTGAAAGTGGCATTTTAATAGTAACAACCTTGCAAACTGGTTGGGGTGTGTTTATAGAAGTCAGCAGGATGAGTGAGTCATGGTTTCTTAAATTCATCAAATTTCAATGGATATATGGTCAAACTAAGACCCAACTGTTTTTCTTTAGAATCCTAAGTTGTTATTTATTTATTTATTTGATTTATATTGCTGCCTATTCAACCACGGCAATTCAAGGTGGCTTACACAATGTAAAATCATATTTAAAACAAAAAAATAAAAACAAAAACAATAAGGACTAACAAAAAGAATCAAATAAATTAGTAAAGTACAATTGAACAAAATTTGGGAAAACAAAAAACAAAACAAAACAAAAACCAAATCCCATTCCCCACCCTGATGACAGCGCTATAAGTTATACAGGTAATATTGTCTTTACCGGTGATAATGATAAAATTATTTGCTTTAAAAAACACAATCAACTCAGGAAACTCAGTTTTGACAATTGTTGTACAAACTGAATTTGAACTTTACTATGCATATTCTCTAAAGTAGACCCACTAGATTTTTTGCAAATGTAATCCCATGTAAGGAATGTTAAGACCTTTGATACAGGTCTTTTCCTTTGACACTAAAGTGGAAAAATGCTCAATTTATAAATATGTCATTATTTTTCCTTCATAGGAAGGAAATGCTAAAATATAAAACAGTGTTTGTATCCTTTCTTCTTTAATGTCAGATTTCTTTTTTCAAAATCTCCATTGACAATTTTCCAGATATATCTTTCTGTTTACAGTTTTGAAGAACAGTTAGAAACTCCTCTATTTGAAAAGTCAACTTTCTCCATTCAGCAACCCAAACATTCTGCTTAGAACTATCAAATTGCAGATAGAATATTGATCCCTCACATTGGTGGGGTTAATACAACTATATTTTAATTGTAAACATTGTAGGCAATTATTCAAACTTTTTCCTTTTTTGTAATTCTAATAAAAATATCTTCCATTAAAATCGTCAGTGTAATTACTGTCAGGGCCCAGTTCTCTTATGAAGATGAAAATAACAAGAATATTAAAGGTCTTTGATTAATCTGCTCTGAACTGTTTAACAATTTGATGCTGAATGAAACTCCAATGTTTGAGAGAAAAAGTGTCTTCTTTTATTGAATTTGAAAATTGATCCTTTTTTAGAGTTCATTTCCGTTTACAGCTAAGGTTGAGCTCAAACCAATCCAGGTTAAGTTAAGTTAACTGACACAGCTGGAAAATACATCTGAAGCATAATTAAAAGCCCTGACATTTTTTTTCTTAGAGAAAATGGAGAAAAAAAAAATCCTGTGTGTTTATTTTCTAAGCAAGCTTTTCTTTTAAAGAGATTGTCCCACATATCACGACAAAGTGTAAGGTGCACAAATCCATCTTTTGAAGTCTTGCTTAAGAAGATAATGTTCTAAATGGTTCATTTACTGACAATTCAGACAATTCAGAATTACAACATCCACTTCCCACTCTAACCATCATTACATTATCCCCATAGTCACAGGATCAAAATTCAGGAACTTGGCAACTGATTCGTATTTATGACAGTTGCAGTATTTTGGGGTTTATGTGATCACCGTTTTGCCTTTGAAAGGCAAAGTCAATGGAAAAATAGATTAGGTTAACAACTGTGTTGCTAAACTAACAACTGCAGTGATTCACTTAACAATTGTGGCAAGAAAGGTCATAAAATGCAGCAAAATTCCTGAACAAATGTCTCAAAATTTTGGGCTCAATTGAGGTCGTAAGTCAAGGACTACCTGCATTAACTTTTTGACATGGTTGCAGAACATATATGTAATCCTAATCCTGGAATATTTTATTTCATCCTCATGACTAATTCACAATTCTCTTTGAAATTAATTAGCAATAACAATAATTAAACTTGATGCTAGATAATTCTGCAAATTACCTTTTTATCAGTGTAAGTAATTTCCTCACAGTAGACTTTACTTGTAATTTTATGAGCTGACCTTATTACTACTAGTAGAAGCAATAGTGAAGGAAAATCCTTTTATGTAATTAAAAACAAACAACAAGGACAGAACATGTAGCATTTCAAATAGCAATTGATATAAATATCCTTTCTACAATTTTTTAAAAATGTGCAGTTAAATTACCAAAGTCATGTTAACTAAATAAAATATTCACTGGTAGATGTAGGGTCAGTATGAAATATCATGATTGTTCTGGGGAGGTTAGTGGCATATTTTGGTTTCTCCTTTATATTCAGAAAAGTATAAAAGTTTAGAGCTCATTTTGAGCAAGCCTGCTTATTTTTCATTCATGCTTGGACAAAGCAGAAGGGAGGGAGGAATCTTCCGATAGTTTTTCCCATTGTGAAGGTCTCAGACTTTTTATTTGGATCCTTGAGTCATATCCCAGCCAGTCAAGGTCATGTCTTGCAGTCTGCTGGCCATATCAGAGACACAAGGTCATGATGCCACATTTTGATAAAAATAGCGGGGTTGTTGTTAGCTTAGAGTTTCTGAAAGAAAATATGCTAGGCAATGTTGAAAATTTGCTCACTCTTGAGGTAACTCTGCTGTCATTATTAAGGAGCTCCTGAGAGCCTGTAAGTGATTTGAATATTGCCTGGTATCTATGTTTTTTATTTCATGCTATTAACACTGTTTGTTTGAGCTACTATTAAAGCTTAATAACCCCTTATTTACAGCAGTGTTCATTGTCTCTGGATCCAAAAGAACCAGTTGTCTGGTTCATTGCCCTGACATTTAACAAAACAAAATACATAATCTGTGACAAAATGAGATCCAGTGACAATGCCTCGGTTCTGGGAAAGGAAATCTGCTTGGCAAGGTGATAGTGCCCAGAATGAAAACCCTAGTTTTCCCAGCGCAAGTATCTGGGGGGCAGTTACTCAAATATTGAACTGGGTGACCTCACCAGTATCAGATCAGCAGGAATTGACACAATTTGGAGACTTAACTCCTTAAAAGCTCCTTGGAGAAAGGTGGAGCTACAGGCTGAAGAAATTACAGCTGATAAAGTTCAGCAGCACCTCCTGAGAGCAGCACTGGAACGAACCCAAGAGACAGGGGAATCAAGAGAAGAACGAGCTGCAACTATGGGTGCTTGGTTTGCAAAATTAATGAAGAAACAACCAATATCCAACACTTGCCAAGTTAGAACTCTCATCTCAATGCCTGAATGGATTCCAGAAACTCGGGATGAAGGTACGTGGAATTCTGACAAAGAGGAATCCAGTTTGATGGAGGAAAATGAAGGAGGTGAGAATGTTTGGGCAACTAAAGTACAACCTTTGGTTACTAATAAATCTAAGGGGCCACCTGGCAAATCACAGGCTGTTCAAGCAACACAGACTGTGATAAATTATTCTGGCCTGGAACTAGCTGACATGTTTATGACTAATAGGCAGAAGCCAGGAGAGAGGCTGAGCCAGTGGTTAGTGAGAATGTGGGATCAAGGAGCAACTAGTCTTTATTTAACTGGAAAAGAGTTAGTTAAGTTGGGAGCATTATCTGAAGACACCTTGATTAATCAATATTTGAGTTCACCTAATGTTGCTGCTGCAGGCTCTTTGTTTGATTGGTGTATACTAGCTATACAATACAAATACCCGGCTGCTATGAACTGGGAAGAACAGATGCCTTTATGGGACTCTATTGCAGAAGCCATGGGTCAATTAAGAGAAATGGCAATGCAAGAAGCCATTTATGAGGCAAAGTTTATGGGACCTGACACTCAATGTCTCACAGATGGGATGAATGATCGCTTAATCAAAGGAGCCCCTTCCTACATGCATGGTACTTTGCTAACATTGCTGGGTCCAGCACAAGGGATTTCTGTGGGGGAAGCTGTGTTGCTGATAGGACAGTTAGAAGATGTTCCGAGAGAAAATGCTTTCAAACCTCTTACTCAAGTGGCTAAAAAGGAAGAGCATTTTCAGAAAAAAAAATTCAAAAATAGAATCTCACGAAGACAAATATTTATGGAACTTCTTAAAGAAGGTGTGCCAAAAGCAGATTTACGTTGCCTTTCAAACTTAAAGTTATATAAAATGTGGAAGGGAAAGTGTGTCACTGGTAGAAAAAGGTTCCAAGAAAATGCACAGCTGAAGAAAATTATCCCAGCTGTTCCATCAGAAAAGCAATTGCATCATTCTCTTCCTAGAAGAAAAATTGGAGGGTGGAAAAACTCTCAACCTATAGCTTGTCGATATGATGCGGCTCCAGTGAAGCTAGTAAAGGAACCTAAGCCTGGAGACCAACGCCCTTATTTGCCATTAACAATTTACTGGCCACATAAGAGGGCACAACAGGTAATGGCCCTTGTTGACACAGGGTCACAAGTGACACTCATATATGGAAATCCTGCAAGGTATCATGGAAAAACTGTGTATATCAATGGATATGGAAATGGAGAAGAGCGCACCACGCAGGTACAGATGAAACTGGGTTTGGGAGAGTCATCCCCCATTATGGCAAAAGTAATGATCTCTACTGCACGTGAATATATAATTGGAATTGATTTACTGAAAGGGCGGGAGTTTCATACATCAAAGGGTCGTTTTGTCTTTGGAATCTGAGCTATTACATGAGAAGAGCAAAATGAGAATTTCGAAAATATCTTTACCTGAAGAGCTAGTAAATTTAAAACAATATAATATGGGGTGGTGGTGGTGAGTGGGGGGATTATAAGGATAATGGGGCTTTTGGAAGTGGAAATGTTAAGGCCAACAATCTCTCCTTTTAATTTTTCTGTCCGGCTTCTGAAAAAGCCTTAAAGAACATAGAGAATGACAGATTACTTTTATTTAAATAACCATTTTTCACCACTGGCAACAGTGCCAGATATGGAACTCTGTAGAATATACAGGAAAAATGCTGGAACATAAATGCATTTATGGTTAAATTTAAATACATTTAACCAATGCTTTTTTTTCCTGTTTCAATTGACTCAAATTTTCAAGATTAATTTGCATTTATTTGGGAAGCAGACCATGTAACTTTTGAGTTTTTTGTTACAAAGGTATCACTCCACCTGAGTGCACCCCTATTCATGGAAATCCTACAAGATTTCAAGAATCCACAGCTTAAATAGATGGCTCTAGGGGTTTTAGTTCCCCAGAAATAGCATAATAGCAACCTAAAAGAAATTATTTTAATCTGTTAAACTTCCAGGACTGGGGATTGGCTGCTTCCTACTTTAGTGTAAAAGCATTTGTAGTAAATGGACTGGATTTTAAGTCCTTTACCAGAATAACACTAGCATTTTTGTTACTCTTTTCCTGCAGCTGTTACTATTAGGAAAGGTGATTGTTCTTCTTGATAATAGTTTGCTTTTTGCTTATCTGTTGTACAGGTCATAACAGGGCTTTGAACTATATTTTTCACCAATCTTAACCCCTGTCTTGCAACAACAACCCACTATTGGCTCTAATGCAAGAAATTTCTTTTTGATGGCAATATATTTGATTCATAAAGAAAACAAAGGAGGGGGGAATAGCTTCACATCTTAATTTTTAAACTCTATAGAGATTAAGAGAAACGTCTTGGTTTTTATTTGAATAAACATTGATAGAGCCTCCAGGGGTAGGAATGGTCTATTTGAAAAAGTTTGTAAACAACTTCAGAAACAGTTCAAGTACTTAATATGCATATATTTTCTTCTACTCTGCTTGGCAAGTTTTGATTTTGAAAAATTATGAGAATTTAAATCATATTTAAAGGTTGGGTTTTTTTGCAGTTTTATTATATAATGTAATCTTTATCTAAACAGAAAATGCAATGAATTGTTTGTTTTGTCTCAAGATTGCTGTCAGGTATTATAATGATTATGCTAATCTTTGAAGATTTATCTTTATTGCAGAAGTAGACAACTGATCTGAAAACACCTGAGGGTGGGCAATTAATCCTAATGAATCCAAGGATCAGATAATGGTAGAAAAAAAAGAGTAATATTGTCAGGACATCATTACACCATGGTTAACAAGGTAAAGCATTTCCCCCTTATCTGAATAGTGAAAAGGGAAGGGAATGCCATGAAATTGGAAAGATGTTTTCAGACAGGTAAAACTTTCAGTTCAATAAGCTGCTCAGAAGTACAGAAATGTGGATTTACTGTTGGAAAAGCAATAGCTGATATTTTACTATGCACCACTATATATGGAGGGAATCACAGATAAAACAACCACCTAGTAAATGAGGGGATTAGTGACTCCACAACAGAAAATTATTGAGATCAATCATATTCCTGGAAAAGCCAAATAACAAGTCTATCATCCATCAACTAATCAGGAAAATAGTGAATGCTGGGAAGAGGCATTTGGTAAAATACCTTTCCCTTCCCCTTTGCAAACAATCTGAATATCCGTTGAAGACTTTGGCTTTTATATTAAAAAGTAATTGGGCTAGATCTCTGGACCTGTAGAACTGTGGCCTAACTGTACCATGACCAGATTGCCCTCAGGTCTTGTCAGACTGTAAAGGGAATCGAGGTATTAAGCAGTATAATAGGCCTAGATTACAGAAGAGAATCTCTATACAATAGAACACAGGTGTCAAACTTGCCATGTCACATGATGTTACACGAAGTTTTCCCATTCGCAGAGCTGGCATGGGTGTGGCTTGCACGTGATACATCCCGCCCACCAGCCACCAGTTTGACACCCCTGTAATAAAGGGATACCAGTTTACTGAGAGATGAGATTTACTTGCTTGGCTAATTTTAAATTTTTTTTAACTACCCAGTAGAAGAGATGGATAAACAAACAAAAATACCTTAAAGGATAGATTTACATGCAGAGGGAAGAAACTACACAAAACCAGAAGGAATGTTAGCAAAATGGTAAACCTATTGCTTCCAACTGTTTTCTGCCTCCCTGATAAAAAAAAAAAAAATCTGTTTTTGAGCTGGCTAATATTTCAGTAGCTTCTGTAGATCACAAGGATCACAAAGATAGCTAGCATGAGTATGCCTCAATAAATTATTGCTATAATTGTTGGATTTATTTTATTTTACCAGTACATGTCATGAGTACTTGAACACAATCCATGTGGCCGTAAATCTGTGACATTCACCTGCTATCAGCTGCTCAGGAAGGAATATGACTTTAAACAAGAGTGCTGTGTATTCATCCTTTATCCGCAGTTCAAGAAAACATAAAGTTGTTGAAGTTTAATGAAGTATTTTCGGAATTGAATCCAACTATAACCAATGTTGTAAATTTGTCATAGCACCCAATAATTGATTTTCTAATAACTATACTGTTTTGATGTATATTTTGAAGTTGATTGTATAAATATAGAATTTATTATTTAAAAATCTGGAATTTATACAGAACAATTATATGAAGGAAAATTCAAATATGTGGGGGTAGAATGAGTGGTATTGCGGAAGACCATTGTTTATTTCGAGGAGCTTAGAGACATATTTTGATTTTTCCTTCATTTTAAGAAAACTGTTAAAAAGATTATATCCAAATCTGGCCTCTTGTTTTTCACTCTTCAGTGGCTAAACAAATGACCAGGAGATGGGGAATCTTCACATAACTTTTATTTTTTTTTCTGCGATAGAAATCTGTCTTTTTGGTTCCTATTTCATATGCCAACCAGTGGAAATTCAAGTCTTGGGATCTCCTGAGTCCTGACCATATTAGCAGGAAGTTATGATGCTACATTTTGATAACCACAAAAACTTTTTTATTAGTAGAAAGCTTCTACAACAAAATCTGATGCTTGTTTTTCTTGAAAACTGACCACTCTTGAGACAGCTCTGCTATCGCTATTCCTCACAGCCTGTAAGAGATTGCTTGCTATATATTATGTTTATCTTATGCCTTTAATTTTGTTTGAGTTAATAATAAATTATAAAATACCTTTATTTACTAGTGTGCTTATTGTGTCTGCATCAAAAAGAACTGATTGTTATATTTAATTAAATAAATTTAATAAATTTGTATGTTCCTCATCTCACTGGAAATGACCCTGGGAAGCTTTTAGACATACAATTAAAATACATGTAAAACATCAAAACAATAAATATCATTCTTAATATTAAAATTCAGTTAAAGTAACACTCACCAGATGGAAAGTGAGGGAGCAAAGTTTCCACTGGGAGGAGGTGGGGCTGTTCTCTGTTCCAGTAAAGGTAAAGATTCTCCACACACATATGTGCTAAGTCATTTCCAGCTCTAGGGGGTGATGCTCATCTCTGTTACAATGCCGAAGAACCAGTGCAGTCCAAAGATGTCTCTGTGGCCATGTGGCCGGCATGACTAAACACCAAAGGCGCACGCAATGCTGTTACCTTCCCACCAAAGTGGTCCCTATTTACCCACTTGCATTTTTATATGCTTTTGAACTGCTAGATTGGCAGAAGCTGGGGCAAGTAATACAGTGGTAGAATTCAATTTTTTTTACTACTGGTTCTGTGGGTGTGGCCTATTTTGTGGGTGAGGCATGGGGGCTCATGTGGCTGGGTATGGCTTATTTGGTGGGCATGGCTTTGGCAGTCATGTGACTGGCTAGGCGTGGCCTGGCAGTCATGTGACTGTGAGGGATCTTTTTTTTCACCCAGCAACAATGTACAGTCTTATCAGCATGTGGTCCAACAAACAAGAAAGATACAGTTTTTCATAGTTGGAAGTTAAAACCACCCCTCTTCTGGGAAAATGAAATATTTTAGGATATATTAAAAAGGTAGAATATTTCCCCTAAAAAGAAAAGTAAAAACTCAAGAGAGGCAGAAACTCAACTCTCCCAACCTTTGCTAATGGGCCATTACTCTGGCCTAGGCCAGTTTATTTTACATAACAAAGATCTACTCCAGGTAGAGCTATATTAGGAATTGCCCAAAACCCTTCCACATTACATCATCATCATCCAGCAAGGCTCAACCAAGTCTGGGACTCAGGACAGCCTACAGAGTTGTACCTGCATGGCCCCATGGGAGTCTGACAACAATCAGAACACAAGCTCAAATTCAAATCCCAAAAAAGAGTATTCTGGATTTAAAACCAGAAATATTTTGTTGCATTTATTTAATTTTACACGTACAATAGCTGCTAGAATTGTGTTTGCACAACAATGGAAAAACAAAGATATGAAAATGAATTAAAATATTAGAATGTGCAGAAATGAATAAATTAACAATTACAAATTTACAATCAAGGAGAAAGCTTAGAATACTTTTTAACATGGGATTTCTCTTATTAATGGCTAACTAACAGAAACAGAAGTTAGAAATGTAAAAATATAAAAGAAAACACCAATTTTATAAGGAAACTTCAGTAAAAATGATAAGCAAATATTAGTATTTGATCATTGTTAATGAGTAGATAACTTTGAAAGCATACACCCCCCCCAAAAAAAAAAAATACTGCAGATAAAAACCAGTTTTTTACTTAATCCCCAGACAAAGCCACTGTAATAAAAACTGGATTGTTCCCCCAAGGACCCAAAACTTCACACCAGAAATCTCAGCCCTTCTGCCTTTAAGAAACATTTCACACAATTTAAAAGATCTTCCATACACACAAAAGGACAACCTCACAAAGCAGCTGCTTTCTAAAAATAGAAAAGCTAAAATTTCCCAAATTTTATATGACTATTTTTTTTAGGAAAACAACACACTGTTTTATTTAAATCAGGGGTCTTCAAACTTGACAGCTTTAAGACTTGTGGACTTCAACTCCCAGAAGCCTTCCTCCAGTCATGTTAGCTCAGGAATTCTGAGAGTTGAAGTCCACAAGTCTTAAGCTTGCCAAGTTTGAAGACCCCGGCCCTTATTTAAATAATGATTAGGAGAAAAAAGCCATTTACTTACCCAACTGAAGAAAGCAGGCAGGCAGAATCAGTTGCTCACTGATGAGCAGCACAAAAGCAAGGCAGGAGATTGCAGCAGCAGTTCAGGAATTGGGAGAAGACGTCTGAAAGAGGTAGGTGCTTGCTGGAGGATGGAGGTGGGAGAGAAGTAATCATGGCGGCTTGGAAGATCAGGAACAGGCCGGGCTGTGGCAAAGTGATCCAGGGGCCTTTGGCAACTGGCACAAGCCATTGTGGTGGCTTGGCCAGCTGTGCCAGGCCCCAGGTTGGAGGCCATGGCCTCCAGAGGTGGCCAGAAGGTTGACAAGAGGACAGTCTACAGCGAGGCGATCCAGGGGCCTTCAGCAGCTGGCACAAGCCATTGTGGTGGCTTGGCTGGCTGCACCAGGCCCCATGTTGGAGGCCATGGCCTCTGGAGGTGGCCGGAAGGTTGGGAAGAGGGCAGGTGGCTGGAAGGAGTGCCAGGAGTTAGGGCCAGGGCTGGGCGGTGGGCAGCTTGGAAGTCAGTACTTACCTGGTCCTGTAGACAGGAGGAGGCTGGAAGTGTAGAGTAGAAGACCAAATCAGCTTAAGCAGGCAGCCACAAAGCAGACTAGCATGCGCAAGCGATAGGACCATGTGGTGAAGGGTTTTTATAAGGTGGGCTTGGGATGGGTGGGCTAAGCGTTGTACGGGTGGGGTAAGTGAGCAGGTGGGCAGGGCAAGCGAGCAGCGAGAGCAGCGAAGGACAGGTGGGCAAGTGAGTGGTGACTACTCGGCCGCCTGGGAACTGGTTCGGCCAGCTAGAAATCGCTAATGGTTCTGCGACTCACGCCAAATTCTTGCTACTTGGTCACCAGAACTGCTGCGAACTGGCTGAATACCATCTCTGAAGTAACAGGAGCTTATTATCAGTGTTAGGGATTCGAACCACCAAACTGCTGACATTTCTGATCAACAAGCTTAATGTCTTAGGCACTAAGCCACTGCGTCCCATATTCCATTATTCCATTAGCCACTTCCAAAAATCTGGGTTTTCAAGCTAGTTGGCCAAGGTCTTTAATAAAAAACAATAGTTTTTTGAATCTCACTTTGATGTTACAGAATCTCAATTTGGGGTGGAAGCCATGGTGGAAAAGGCTCTTCTTCTAGACCTCATTCCATCTTGGAAGTCTGAAGTTGTCAAGCAACCATCTGCTTTATCATCAGAGGGAGCGAACCAGCCACCCTTAAAAGTTCCAGAAATGGCCTTTTCTGCAGTGACAAATTTATCACTACCTGTATCCACCTGGCTATCACTGTCCTAGAGACTTTCAACCAGATGGTGGGATTCAACCAGATGGTGTGACCAGTGGTGGGATTCAATTTTTTTTGCTTGGTGGGTGTGACGATGTCATGTGACCGGGTGGGCATGGCTATGTAATCATGTAATTGGGTGGACCAAAAGAGAGAAACTTACTTTAAAAGGCTCTTGTAGCAGGTGGTTGGACTAGATGACTTCCAAGGTCCCTTCCAGCCCTGGATTACTGTGGTGTTTTCAAAGAATCTTCTGCAGCTGCATCTCGTGCCAGGGTTTGTGGTCCTTCTTTCCTCTCCTTTTTTTCCCCTTTCCTCCCTCCCTCCGTCCTTCCCCCCCTCCCTCTCTCTAGCCATCCATCCATCCATCCATCCATATCTCATTCCCTTTCCCTTTCCTTCCCACTTTCTCCCTTCCCTCCCTTTCTTTCTTTTCCCCTCCCTTCCCCTCCCTCTTTCTTTCTTTTTTCTTTCTTTCTTTCTCTTTCTTTCTTTCCCTTTATTTATACCTTCCTTCCTTTTCTTTCTTTTCACCTTCCCTCCCTCCTTCGGTCTTTCTTTCTCTTTCTCTTTCTTTTTTCTTTCTTTCTTTCTTTCTTTCTTTCTTTCTTTCTTTCTTTCTTTCTTTC